>JAYESA010000016.1:57511345-57678819 GCA_036927795.1 Iris macrosiphon
GTAACCATGAAAAATAAAGAAAAATCCCTTGTAGACAGAATTTTCCTCATATGTAATCATGACTTTAATCTTTAATAAAATTGTCTTCTTCTCCGCATATGATCGTTTTGCCATACGTTGTTGTGAAGTCTGAATATGTGTAGCTTCGACACGTCTGATTCTTTACACTGACTCTGTATAGAATGAGTGCTAGGTCCAGTATTTTGAGCATAGCGAATAGTCCATAGAACGCTGTTGAGCATTTTGAACATTTAGAACTGTCCTGCTGCTAGGACTGAGGAACCGCGTAGAGCTCTGAACAGTTATTTTTACTTCTGATGAACAGAATTTTTGTTCAGACTTCGTCTTCAAGAATTATTTCTCGAAAATCCCTTGGAACAGGGTCGAGAAATGGCTGTCAAACTGAGTTGCCATCTTGATAGACGAGATATTCAGACTGGAGTCTGGATGAACTTCGAATCGACCCATGAAAAAGAGTAATTTTTCAATGTAGAACTCTGTATGCTTCGGGTACTTGGGATATCTTGAGGTCAAGAACGAGTATCTTTTGTGTGAACTCTTTGCAATTGACCGCTTTGAGGACCGTTCAAATGTACGCGTAATCTGGCCGACGTATCTTTCAGATGTGCGGGAAGTCATGGAGCGTGAAATCATTAGTCTGTAGCCTCTGAGTATAAACTAAACACCATCGAGCATAAAATCATAGACTTGTGGTTCCTGAGCGTGAAGTCGTAGGTTTGTAGCCTCTCGAGCATAAAAGATACTGAGCACAAAGGCATCTGGGCCCGACTTGTAGCCGTCGAACGCAAAGCCGTAGATTCGTAGCCGTCGATCGTAGAAAGCTCTTTAGTGTAGAACTGTAGATTTGTAGCTTCTGAAAAGAAAATTTCTCCGAGCGTGAAGTTGCGGATCTGTTGCTTCTGAGCGTAAACTAAGCGCCACCGAGCGTGAGATCATCGATTTGGTATCTGTTGAGCGTAAAGTCATAGGTTTGTAGCCTCTCGAGCATAAAAGCTACCGAGCACAAAGGCATCCAGGCGGAAAACCATAGACTGATAGCTTGCGAGCTTAAAACTGTAGATCTGCTGCTGTCGAGCGTAGAAAGCTCCTTAGCGTAGGAACCGCTGACCTGCTTTGTGCGAAAAAACTTTTCGAATTCGCTGACTGGCCGCCTTCTCTGAATAATAGGCTGACGTAGGACCCAATCATAACCGAATATTAATCAGGAGATTTGGTTCGGGTTTCGAGGAGTCCGTCCGAGGATTCGAGGAGTCGACCCGAACTCTATATATATCCCAAGCTTTTGAGAGAAAAACTTTTCATCCGTCTTCTGCGAAAAAGAGCCTTCGACTGTTTGAGTTTTTCCTCTCGTTCTTTCTCCGAGCACTCCGAGTTTTCAGAAATGGCGCCGAAACAAATCCCCTCCACTAAGGGAAAGAGTATAGGTTCTTCTTCTCGTTCTTCTGCCCCAGCGCGAGAGTCTTTGGTCGGGCAAGGTGAACTTTCTTCTGAGCGAAGCATCCCGCCGACGAGCAACGCACCCGGCCTTAGAGGTAGAGCCTTTGGGATGACAAAGAACGACGAAAAATCCTTCGCACACGTTGAACGTGACCGCGCTAGGTCGTCTTCTGTGATGATAGCCTCTTTGAGGATGATGACGCATGGAGACGTTTTCATCTTTTACGCCCACATTTCTAATGTGCCAGTATAAAAACTCCATGTTTTTGCAGTTTTGAGCGTAAAAGCTCTGACTGCCAAAAACTTGGTGTATACTATAAATTTTAGTTTTACGCTTGTGGATGGGACCTCCGGCGTAATAACTAGAATTTTGGCAGTCTGGCGTAAAGCATGGACTGTATACCGCCAATTACGCTTCTGGATGTGACTTCCGGCGTAAAATGACTAAATTTTGTACAGTCTTGGCGTAAAGCACAGACTGTCGTTTCTTGGTCTTTATGTTGCAAAATTTGTAATGACGTGTTTTCCTTGCACTTTTGCAGTTAACTTGCATGAGTCTCCACTGGCCGAGGTGATGGGTTCCGCTGCCGGGATGCTGTACTCAAACTATCTGGAGGATCTGTCCCACGTGACATTTCCTATTTCTGGACCCCAGTATCCTGAAGGAAGGGAGATCTTGATATCGGCTCAGGGCAAGCGGACGTTGCTGAACATGATTAACGGAGAGCCCCTGACGTATATAGACGGGGACCAGTACATTAGGTCGGCTTTTCTCTTTGGGGACATGATTAACAAACAGTCCCAGACGAAGCCCAAGAGAGAACCCTGGGTTTTCCCCGCCGAGAGTGTGGTCTTGTATCTGTCCACGATGCCGAGAGATTATCCCATTTCGGCTTTCTCCCATGCTACACATCCCAGGAGGACGTCGTGGACGCTGACTCCCGATCTTCACGGCAAGCCGGGGAAGATCTTTCATTTGAAAGGAGATGACCAGGGGTCGTTTGTCAGCCGCCCTTCCGGCGTTGTGATGATGTTCAGGGGACTGTGCCCGGGACGTAGCGTCCCGAGTGAAGACAGTTCAGTGATCCAGCCGGTCCAATTGCCGACTTTCTGCAACGACTTCATGGGGCGAGGGGGGGTATACCCCAAGGAGAATCCTCGATACAATGGGTGGATCACCCCAACAAACCTCCGATGGGCTTACCTAGTTGACTGGGCCTTGAAGCATTTTCGGAGAGAGCTAGAGGTCATTGGACTGTATGCTGCTGTGAGTGCGACGATGTTGGATTGCCTCCCAACCCTAACCTATTTCTGGCACTGATAGAGCGATACATTCCGCTCACCGGGACCTTCGCCACTCCACTGGGGGAGTTGGGGTTGGCCCTCCATGAGATGGCAGTGATCTCGAGACTGCCGATGGGGGATACCCCATATGAAGAGTATGTTCCTACCAATCGGGAGTTGGAGGACTCGGACCCTCGGGTTGTGGAAGTGTATCAAGAGCTGATGTGCCACTACTTCGCATGCACCCATTTTTATGATGAGCCTTCTGATTTGGCTCAGACCACTAAGTGGACGTCCTACCTCTTCTTCTACCGGGCCAGGGCTGCCAAGTCGAAGAAAGTTTCTAGGGGCAAGAATGAGCCCGTGAACTGTTTGGGCGTGCTCAGTGCCCAGGTCGTCGAGGATCTTATGGAGGATGTTAAAGCTCCAGATCAGATTCTCAATGACGGGGTAGGAAAGTATCCCGAAGGCACTAAGGCCTACAGTTACTTGAGGTGCTGCCGCAGGCCTCTGTCTAAGGAAGCCCGGCTGGCTGGCTTTCTCTCCATATGGCTGTGTCGAGTAGTGGTGCCCGGTATCGCGTCCGCAGACCGCATTCACCGGAACATCCTGTGGCCTGTCGTGCATCTGGTATTCGTGGCAAGACTGGGCTTGCTCCCTGCCATGGTGTGCCGTATACAGGCTGGCCTGAGAGCCATGACTGATGGACTGGTCGTTGATAAAGCTCGGCGTGATAGCTTTCCCCGGGTAGAGTTATCATACCTGTACTTGATGGGATGGTTAATTCTCCACAACCCCCGGGTGATGTCTCCCGGCCCTGGTAGTAGCTCGGGGGGTAGTTTCTTGCTGAACAACAAGGACTCTCCCTAGAACGTGAACACAGTTTTAGACTGTCGGCTGGTGCTGAGCCTCAGCCACGGCTGGAAGCTCCTCTGCACTGTCCCGTCTGTACATCGCAATCAGTCGGGGATTAGGCTTGAGGATTTAGGTGGAGAGAAGACCAATCTTTCTCCGGAAGCTTTTAATTGGTTGGTCTGCATCAGACCCTCCCATTTGCTGTACAGAAGCGAAGATCATTGCTTCTTCGAGCCCTATTTGCCCAGTCGGTTTGCCAGGCAGTTTGGGTACGATCAGCTGCACATGGACAATGCCGTCACCAGCTTCAGGTCCAGGGGCGAACTTATTGATGGAGCCAGAGGATGGCGATATTTTATCATAGGTTGCACGGGAGCAATCTTTATCGTGCTGGTCGTCACACTCTCCACGGAGCTGCGCATCCTCCATTCGTATGTCCAGTTCTAGGTGGCGATCAACACCTTCTATCGCGATTTTGACATGCGTGGAAGCTTTAGGGTGCCTTCTTCCAAGCCTGGGGGAAGAGTCGAAGTCCCCTCGGTTTCTTCTGACGAGGGTGAGAAGTCCGTCACTCCGGATGAGCCTCTGGTGTCGGTGCCGAGGTGTGAAGTACCTCCGACTGCGGGGGATTTGGCAGTCTCTGGGAAGCGAAGGGGTCCTGCTTGGAAGCAGACTTTCCCTCGCAAGAGGAAGAAGAAGACGGTTAATCGTTCTCTCCGGATTCCTGGTATTGAGGCTCCTAGAGAGGAACCTGCTTTCTCTCCTGCCGGGGATGTTTCATTGATTGGAGGTTCCTCGTCTTTCGGAGAGGGACCCTGAGTTTCGGCTGGCGGTGCCGGAGAACTCCTGCTTGAGGCTGCCGTTGCTGCCACTGCCTCCGGTAGTGGAACAAAATCGCCTGCATGGCCGAGGCAAATGAGAGAATCTTTCCCTAGACCAGCAACGGATGAAACTCCTGCCGTGTCCGTGAGTATGCCTAGCGAGATTCCAGCTGACGAACCTCGACCGCGTCTTGGTGAAGGCTCGGTAGAGCACCTGGCGATGTCAGTGGGCCCACCACCACCTCCAGGTATGACAGTTCGCATTGCGTCATTAAGGCATGATTTAGCTACATCGGCATCATATTGATATCAACTTTCTTGTCCTCTTCTCAGGGGACGGCATCCACGGGGAGTATAGCGTTGAAGCGCCTTCTGGCTCTGCTCGGGCTCCTGGCGATGATACGGAGGCGCCCGACTTCGAGGACGAAATATCTTCGGGGGCCAGCTCGCCCGGAGTGTTTTTGTCATCTCAAGAGGAGGACGAACCCGTTAACGTGACTTCGCCTCTCGCGAGTATGCCGATAATTTTGACCGTCGTTGTGGCACCTCCTTCGGTCGCACCACTCGTCGAGAAGACGGTTGTGGCCACCTCGTCTGCAATCATTCCTGGAGTAGGACTTGCCAATATCGCGGCCACTCCTGGCGTCCAATCGGATCTAGTTGTGCTGACCGAGCAATATACCAGCCTCTTTTACACCAGTTTGAAAACACTGATATCAATGGTGTTGGCGAAGAATCTAGACTTCGAGCGTCTGAAGAAGGCTTCTCAGTTTTCGATCGGGGCGGTCAGGGAGTTCGGCGATCTTGGGTAGCTGACGCCCTGGAGGCGATGGTTAATGGTTTAGAGCAACCTATTAACGAATATATGCAGCTGGCTGAGGGCAGCCTTGAAGCTGAGGTCCAGGCCAGATACGACCTCATGACTGCACGGCTTACTAAACAGCTGGAAAGACTAGATAACTCCATCAAAATATATAAGCTGGAGATGGATGAAAGAAAAGCTGTCGTGGAGGAGGCTCTTGCTCTTCAGACGAAGTGCCAATCCGAGCATGAAGGGAACGTAGCGAGGGCCTGCAAGTTGAAGGAAAAACTCGCTCTGGAAGAGGAGTGGGCTTCTCAGTCATTGGCAGGTCTATATGTAGCGACTGGTCGACTGAGCACAGCACGACGGGATCTGGAGCGTGCAAAAGCTGCCCGTGCTGACTATCTTCGGGCAAGGGCTGAGCTGTACTTTATGAACAATCCCGAGGCACGGTTGGAGCGGGCCCGCGCTGATGCCTTGGTTTCCAGGAATGAGAGGATAGCTGCACTGGTACAGCTGATTCGCGATCTGACCGCTCCCCCACAATGATGTACCCTTTCTTCTTTTTTTTGCTTCCCAAATATAATTCTGCTCTATTTGGGAATAAATAAAGCGAATCTTTTCTGACTTTATGGACCCATCATTTCGGAATGTAAATGACAGGTTTGGGCGGGAGTGATATAGCGAGAATTGAGATTCTCGCTATATTCTACTTGAGCAGAGGAGGTTAAGCATAGTACCTTTTCAGGAATTTACCGTTGATAGGAGCCATTAACAGGTCTCTATTAGGCTGGGCTAACCTGTAAGCGCCATTTGAGAACGTTGTCTCGATCACATAAGGGCCTTCCCACTTGGGCTGGAATTTGCCTTTACTCCTGTGAGTAAGGATCATCGACCTTCTTACGGCTAAAACTAGCTCGCCGACTTTGAACACTCTTTCCTTTATTTTATGATTGAAAGCTCTGGAAATGCGTGCTTGGTAGAGCACGATGTGCTGTTGAGCTTGGAGGCATTTCTCGTCTAATCCTTCTAGCTCTTGAAGCCTTAACAGGTCATTCTTTTCTTGAGTCAGCTCATTAGTCACGGCTATCCTGAGTGACGGGATCTCAATTTCAATAGGGAGAACTGCTTTACTCCCATAGACCAGTTAAAATGGGGTACAACCTGTCGGTGTTCGTACCGTTGTGCGGTATGCCCAAAGACATTCGCCCAGCTTCTCATTCCAATCTCTTTTGTTTGAAGAGACGAACTTCTTCAAGAGTTTGATAATGGTTTTGTTGAAAGATTCTGCCAAACCATTAGCAGCTGGATAATATGCCGTAGAGGCAATATTATGTATCCAATTTTTATCGCAAAATCGATGAAATACTTGGCTGATGAACTGAGGCCCATTGTCATGGATTATCCTTCGGGGAATCCCAAAGCGATAAATGACGTGATGCTTGATGAAGCTGATTACATTAGACGCCTTTACCTCAGCAAGAGGGATCGCCTCTGCCCATTTAGAGAAGTAATTCGTGATGGCCAGTATGAACCGGTGACCTCTGGAAGAAGACCGGTGAATAGGACCAATGATATCCATACCCCATGCTTCGAAAGGCCAGGATGCAACCGTAGGATGTAGATATTCAGACGGTTGATGTATGAAGTCTGCATGAACCTGACAGGCTCTGCATTGTCTTGCATAGTTGATTGCGTCTGCGATCATAGTGGGCCAGTAATAGCCCATTCTCCTAATACGATCCTGTAGCTTAGGACCAGGCTGATGTGCTCCGCATACACCATCGTGAGCTTCCCGGATAATCTGCTGTGCTTCGTCGTTAGAGAGACATCTCAATAGCAGTCCGTCGTAGGTCCGGCGATATAGGCATTGTGAAGATGCATCGAAGTAGAAGCATAATGATCGGTTTTTGGCGGATACTGCTTCTTTGGGGTCCTCCGGCAAGATTTCGTATGCGACAAAATCTATGAAGGGACTTCTCCAGTCTCTTCTAGGGGGATCTGTGTTCACAGCGTAGCTGCATTCTATGTGAAAGTTGTTCTTCACACAGAATAAATCTCTGTTAAGAAGGATTACCGAATCCTGACTTCTTATAGGAGTGGCTAAATCCGCAGCTAGACTGGCCAGGGCATCAGCTTCCAGATTCTGAGATTGAGGTACATGCTCTAGGAAGAACCCATTGAATGTCATGGCTATCTCGACCGTTGCTTGGTGATAGGGGATGAGGTCTGGATTCCGGACTTCATATATTCCCCTGACTTGATTGACGATAAGCAGAGAATCAACGAAAGCTTCCAGGGATTCGACCCCCAGCTCTTTGGCGACTTGGAGCCCGATTAGCAGAGCGTTGTACTCTGCCATATTGTTGGAGCATGGCTCGCTAAGAGAATATGCTCGGTAGATAACGAGTTTATCAGGAGTGACCAGGACGATTCCTACCCCTGAAACCACGTTTCCCTTAGGACCAGTCCTGGAGGCGCCGTCGAAGAACAGTTGCCATGCGTCACTTTCCATTGCGGAATTATATTCTGCAACTTCGTCCGGAATGTCCTCGTATAATTTGGAGGCCTCCAGGATCGGATGAGCAGCTAGGAAGTCGGTCAGTGCTTGGCCTTTGATGGACTTCTGCGGGACGTATACCATGTCATATGGTGTTAACAGCATCGCCCAAGTCGCGAGTCAGAAATTAAGAGCACTTGGCTTGCTCATCAGTACTCGAAGAGGGTTGATCCTAGAGATGATATGAATAGTCTGGACGGTGACATAGTGTCGCATCTTCTGGATAGCGAACATCAGAGCCAAGCATTCTTTCTCCACTAGGTTGTACCGGTGTTCGGCTCCGACCATCATCCTGCTGAGGTAGTAGATAGCCTGTTCATGACCCATATCGTTCTTCTGTGCGAGAAGAGCTCCTAGCGAATGATCCATCGCTCGAACGTACAGCAAGAATGGTCTTTCCATGACGGGAAGCACCAGAACTGGGGGACTGGTGAGGTAGCGTTTGATATCTCCGAACGCTTGCTGACAGGTTTCGTCCCATATGAAGGATACAGCTTTCTTCATGAGATGTGAAAAGGGCTGAGATCTCCCCGAGAGGTTGGATATGAATCTCCGGATATAAGCCAGACGGCCTTGAAATCCTCGGAGTTCCCTCAGATTACGGGGCGGTCGTATTTCTACGATGGCCTGGACTTTGTCATGGTCCACTTGGATGCCTTTGGCGGTAATGGCAAATCCCAGGAATTTGCCATTAGATACCCCCAGAAAGGACTTCATAGGGTTCATCTTGAGTTGATGTTGACACATTAACTCGAATACCGTCCTCAAGTCTTGAATGTGATCATCTTTGAGGCGGCTCTTGACGGCTATGTCATCCACGTAACATTCTACTATTTTGCGTAAATGCTCATGGAATATGTTACTCATAGCCCGTTGGTATGTAGCCCCGGCGTTCTTCAATCCGAAGGGCATGACCGTATAGCAATATACCCCCAACGGGGTCCGGAAGGCAGTGTGCTTCTCGTCTTCAGGATGCATCTTGATCTGATTGTATCCTGAGAATCCGTCCATGAAAGACATGCGTTCAAAACCGCAGGTGTTGTCGATCATGATGTCCGTGATGGGAAGAGGGAACTCATCCTTGGGGCAGGCTGCATTTAGATCTCGGTAATCGATGCAGATACATATTTTCCTATTTTTCTTCGTGCCTGGGACAACGTTGGCGACCCAGTCGGGATGTTGTTCTTCCCGGATGAAACCGCAGGCTATCAACTTCTTGACTTCAGCTTCGATGGCGTCCATCATATGCGGGCGGAACCGGCGTTGGTGCTACTTCACAGGCTTCGAGTCGGTCAATATATTGAGTTTGTGAGTAGCCACCTTTGGGTCAAGGCCCGACATATCCTCATAATCCCATGCAAAGATGTCGATATACTCTTTTATCAGCTGGATAACTTCTTCCCTTTCAGCTGGGGAAAGATTATTACTGATAAATATTCGCTTTGGCGAAAGTTTACTCCCAATATCAACCTGGATAACTTCGTCTTTGGTGGGAGGTTCCCTTTGCTCGAAGCGGAATTCCTACTACGTATCCATTTATTGGGCCCAAGAGTCATTCTCAAATGGTTCAGATTCTTGTTCGTCTGATTCGAAGGAATCTGTCACTACCATATTCACTGATAATGTTTGTTCGTGAGCATCAGGTGAGTCAGAGGGCGCTGAGTTAAGATATCTACTGATGTGATAATCGATAGCCAAAGAACTTGGAGAGTTTGTTTGGAGTAATATGAACATGACAAACTTCTTGGATGCAATTCCATCAGGTATGGAAGTGCATATCTGCTCAGAGGTAATATGGACATGGCAGTCTTTGTGGACCTAACACTACTGGCGTACTTAGAGTTAAGTACGGGTGCTAAGTTGAGATGACAACCGATGTGATAATCGATAGCCAAAAACTCAGAGAGTTTGTTCAGAGGTGATATGAACATGACAAACCTCTTGGATGCAATTCCATCGGGGATGGAAGTGCATATCTGCTCAGAGGTAATATGGACATGGCAGTCTTTGTGGACCTAACACCACTAGCGTACTTAGAATTAAGTACGGGTGCTAAGTTGAGATGACAACTGATGTGATAATCGATAGCCAAAAACTCGGAGAGTTTGTTCAGAGGTGATATGAACATGACAAACCTCTTGGATGCAATTCCATCGGGGATGGAAGTGCATATCTGCTCAGAGGTAATATGGACACGGCAATCTTTGTGGAACTAACACCACTGGCGTACTTAGAGTTAAGTACAGTGCTAAGTTGAGATGACAACCGATGTGATAATCGATAGCCAAAAACTCGGAGAGTTTTTTCAGAGGTGATATGAACATGACAAACCTCTTGGATGCAATTCCATCAGGGATGGAAGTGCATATCTGCTCAAAGATAATATGGACATGGCAGTCTTTGTGGACCTAACACCACTGGCATAGTTAGAGTTAAGTACGGGTGCTAAGTTGAGATGACAACCGATGTGATAATCGATAGCAAAAAACTCGGAGAGTTTGTTCAGAGGTGATATGAACATGACAAACCTCTTGGATGCAATTCCATCAGGGATGGAAGTGCATATCTGCTAAGAGGTAATATGGACATGGCAGTCTTTGTGGACCTAACACCACTGGCGTACTTAGAGTTAAGTACGGGTGCTAAGTTGAGATGACAACCGATGTGATAATCGATAGCCAAAAACTCGGAGAGTTTGTTCAGAGGTGATATGAACATGACAAACTTCTGGGTTTAAGAAATGAAATGCTTGGATGATGAGAATAAGCTTATGTCTGGACAATTCACTGTGGAGTGTTTTTCTTGAGTGAGGATAGTCCTGAAGAATCCACTGGAGAGACTTTTTTAGGGACTCTTCCTTAGGTACATTTTTGAAGAGAGCAAATTATTACGTAAAAAATAAAAATCCAATTGGTAAGGACCGTCCCCTTATTTACAGATTCAAAGTGATGACCTTGACCTCGATCAACTCTTGAATTTTATTTTTTAGCACATAACATGCCCTTGTGGGGTGATGAGTGTACTGATGGAAGAGACAATAATCTGGGTCATCCACTTTGCCAGCCCTCTCAGGATGTCTGATGTTGGGCAGCTGAAGCTTGCACTCTTTTATCAACATATCGAAGATTTCAATGATGTCATCTTCATTGAAGTTGGAAGTCCCTTTTGGTTTTCGGGTTCCTGATGCCTGAATTTTACGGTCTTGCGGGAAGATCGTCATCGTTGCATCATCTTCGGATCTTGAGGGAATTCTATCCCCAGCTTGGGACGCCGCCCTATTTTGCCGAGGTAGGCTACCCCCAGACATGCCGTGGCATCTGTCCACAGAAGCTGATTTAGAAGGAGCTGCCTCTGGTTGTACAGGATTAGACCTTAATGATTTGGGTTTTACAAGAGATGCATTATACCCCAACCTAAAACGAGCTTATTGACGATAAGAATTACCATGCAGCGGTGTTCGTCTGCCCTTTCCATTGTTGAGGCCTGGTTTTAGCTTTAAATTATAACCCATTTTTTGTATAATTTTTAAAGCTTGCGGGCTATATCTGTGGATTTATATTCTGCCAGTTTCAGACTCGCGAAATTCTTCCTGTATGATCGGGCTGCTTCGTATGTGACCGAAGACTATTGGATGTTGGTCGTCGCGAGTTGGAGGGATAATAAAGTTGGAATCTTCACATGGTCCACTTGTCATGACGATATTAGATGTTGAAGCATCCTCCCACAAGATCTTCTCGCGTTTGACCGTTAGGGGAACTGAAGCCCATTTATGACCCTCGTCTTTGTGTTTCTGGATCAAATAATTGCGCAGGTCAGGAGGAGTTGCAGAAGAAGAAGACGACGGCTTGTTCCTTCTGTTCCCATCAGTGGGCATGCGGAGATTGGGCACCATAGTTTTCCCTGTGCAACCTGTTACAACAGGTTAGCCATCTGGGTGGTGGATAATCCCCGGGGAGGGTGTCTTTCCGCAACCTAGGCTTGCTTTACGCCGTGGGACTTCGCCTGGCGTAATTTGGAGATTTGCTCAGACTGGCGTAAAGCTGAACAGGTCTTCAGTCGGCCATCGGCTTCCCGCGTAATCCGGAGGGTAGGCAGATTGCTCCCTCGCTGGCGTAAAGGCCGAGAAGTTGAGTACTCTGCCGCTTGCTTTCCCTTGCGAAGATCACAGTGCTCATCTGGTTCCCTGTAGAGGTCAGATGTTGTCTTGCGCACGGAGCGTGATTCGCACTTCCGATTTGGCGCTGAGGCATCATCAGAAATTTGTCTATACCACACGTAGCGGGAGACTGGTTTCTATGCGTAGAGCACAGTGGATACTTCTGGGCTAGCGTTGAGGCTTTGCCCGAAGTTTTGTCTGTACCGCGCATAGCGGTAGACTGAATTTTACGTACGGGGCACGGAGGGAGCAATGCTACAACCTCATTGCGCAGCTTCCTGTTGTCTTGGACGGAGAGAGGGTGAGAGCTACCCCCGGTTCGAAGCATGTCTTCGTAGGCAGACTGGTCGAATTGGACGACCAGTGTCTTCTTCATGGTTCCTACAGATACTGCATCGTGTTGAGCAATTACTTCCTCATCAGAAGAGAAAGATGTCCCCAGCAGAGTCGCCATCTTGTTTGTGGTATTAAACGAAAGAATGAAAATGTATTCAAGATGGGGTTTACACGAAACCCGCCTTCTTTGGTTTACAAACAAACTTGTACAATTTGATCCTATACGAGGATGTGGGAGTATAATTTATTTAATCTGGGTAAATATTGCTATAGGTGTCTGATCTGCAGTCGATTACTTTAGCCCTTGGACCACACGATGATGAAGAAGTGCCGTAGAAGATAGGAAGTAGCTTCGAAGGTTGCAGAAGAGGGTGGATGCACGATGCCAAAGTCGTCGATCCCTACTCTTTGCCTGAGCTCCGGATTCTTCTCTCTCTCTCTTTCTCTTGACCTCTGGTTTGATCTTTTTGGAGGCTTTTAGACTAATTCCTTCTACCTTCCAATTTGTCGACCTTGTTCCTCATTGATAGAGGTCTCTATTTATAGAGTTTTAGTGACAGTGACCACTCCGTCAGTGTAGAAACCGAGGGGTGGAAAGTACAACACCCTTTTACACAATAGTTAAAATAACCAATGCCTGCGTATAGATGATCCTTTGAATGAGCGTGTGACGCGGGTCCAACTAAGGGACAAAACGCGTATAATCGCTACGAAGATCACGGCATAGAAGCCACGTAGGTAGGTATCCCTCGTGTAAAAGAGGTGGGCGTAGAAGCCAATATCTATCACCATGGCGTAGAAGCCAAGTAGGCATAGAAGCCAAAATAGGCATAGAAGCCGAGTGGTCATAG
Source organism: Iris macrosiphon (assembly GCA_036927795.1). Lineage (NCBI taxonomy): Eukaryota > Viridiplantae > Streptophyta > Magnoliopsida > Asparagales > Iridaceae > Iris > Iris macrosiphon. The sequence continues at coordinate 57,524,469 of JAYESA010000016.1, forward strand.
AAGCCGAGTGGACGTAGAAGCCAAATGGGCGTAGAAATTGAGTGAGCACCGGAGCTGAATGGGCGTAGAAGCCGCTGCGTACCGTGCCAGAGTGCTGATGTGGACGTCTTAGCCGGAATTACGGCTTTTGAAGATATAATCAAATCTCTTGCATTAAATGCAGAGATTTGCCACCATCCTATGCATTAAATACAGAGGCATGTTTTTGAAGGTCTGCAGCCCTTCTGTGCATCAGTCGCAGAGACGTGCCTCGAGAAACTGTCACCGCTCTGTTCATTAGACGTAGAGACGTTCCTCGAGCAACTGTCATCGCTCTGTACATTGGACGTAGAGACGTGCCTCGAGCCCCGTACGGAGTACAGCTTTTGATGTGGCAGGCGGTTTGTCTACTGCAGAGTGTAAACAGCTCATGTCTGCCTGTGTAAAATAAGGCAGCGTATCCTTTTGTGCACGTAAAAGTAGTTTACGCAAAGGAGATGGCGGTAAATGACAGCCTGGGTTGCAGTGCTATGCCATCATTAAAGCCGTCGTCTGGGTAGTCGAGTAGTATCCCTTTGTCAGAAGTCCAGACATCAGGTTTATTGCAGGATCTGACAGGTTCATTGCAGGATCTGACAGGTTTACTTTGGAGAATACGAAGCGTCTCTCGTACACTTCAATGCTGCGTTAAAAGAGGATGGGTTTTACGCCCAGGAGTCGATGAAGCACCCTGTTTACGCTGAAATAGCTTGGATGTAATGCCTTACGAGGATGGTCCTTTGAGCTTTATATTTCACGCTGTGTTTAGCGGAAAAAACTCTGTTGCACGCTTGATGGCTCTGAAGGCCTCTGTTTACGCTGCTCTGCATCAATATGCTGCGTAGAGCTTCCCAGCGTATTTTTTATGCTTCTACAGCAACAGCAGTATGCCATAGAAGCAGAAGCTATAAGCAGAGGCAGCAGAAAGCAGCAGTGGCAGCAAAAGCTGAAAGCAACAGTGGCAGCAGCGGTAAGCTGTAAGCGGCAGCAACAGTTGCGATAAGCCAGTTAGCTTATTTTGATAAGCTATATATATATATATATATATATATATATATATATATATATATATATATATATTTACTAGCTACTAGCTTATCCTTATCTATATTATATATATATATATAGATAGATAAGGATAAGCTAGTAGCTAGTAAATATATATATATATATATATATATATATAAGATTAGTTAGTTTATATTAATAAGTTAGTAGGTTATGTATATATTAATAATAAGTTAGTATATATTATATATGAGATATCTTGGGTACGAGTATTGAATATCCGAAGGGGTATGTTAGTTAATAGTTTAGTATAGTATTGTTATAATTTTAAAACATAATAGTGTATAGTAAGGAGTATTGATAGTTAGTTATATGTTAGATATTGAATTACCTTGTGATACCAAGGTAATGTCAAGGTATTGGATTTTACTTAAGGTATTGAGTATGTACCTCAAGATGGGAGTGTAAGTGGTGTGATACTGCTTTTGGTTCAAAGCCAAGGTATCCACTTACCATTAGTTTAGCTAGGAGTGATATATATTTTGTCTTGAATATATATTATAATATTTTCATATCTAATAAATTGCATATCTTATGGTACGGTATCTTGTTGGTTTCTAGTATTCTAGTATAGCTAGTATGGCCTAGTTACATAGTGTATAGACCCAATATCCTAGAGATAGACTCATACAACATAGAAATAGCTAGTTTGACCAAGTTTGACTAGTTTGACCAAGAGTAGACCTAGTTTGACTATTTTGACTTAGAAATAGCTTTATGACCTAGAAGTTGACTAGTTTAACTTATTTTTATTCTAAAATCTTGTATTTATGTTCTAAAATCTTGTATTTATGTAATATTCCCTATTTAGGTCTTCGAGGCACCGTACCTAATATCTTTGATACTGTTTACCGAATTTCAGGCAAGTACATTCTCTAATAGTTTTTCGTTTATGATATCCTCTATATCTCCTGCATTTAGTGTAGATATCCTCGATTTTTTGACACGATGGTTACACAGATTGGTATATCTGTATCTCATCATGAGATATTATTACTTGGTATATACGGTGTATCTTGTGCAAGCCTTGTTTCCTTGTTCTTCTTGTACAAATACTAACATTAATTTATGAGATAATTAGCGTCCTTTTTGTGGAATCCCGTGTCATAACGTACCATGGTTGGATCCACTATACCAGTTGGGGGCGGGGAGTATATAGTATAGACATATGATCATACCCTTCTTGTACATGTCTTATTTCTTGAATAGTATTAATCATACACCGCAAGTATGATTAACCAGGACATTATCCTTGTGCAAGTTCCCAAGCCGATCACATGTTAAAGCTGGTAATCACTTACTTAGTAGTAGTATTTCTTGTTCATTCCTATGATGCTCATTCTTGTATTTATTTTTAGTATTCCTTTATTGCATATCTCTTATACCATTATATTACATCTTGTATAGTTTGCTCTATTTAATGTTACATAGTTTATATTATTTATTAGAACTGCTGTTAGATATGTACTTTGCTCCTTTCCTGACTGGATATATTTTTCTCAAATAATACTAAGGAGTAGTACCCCACTCACTACGGGCCTCAGGATATAGTTGGCTTAGAGCCACAGACCTTGGCTCAGGAGGGTCTTATCCCGATTGAGAAAGATGACCTAAGACTCGTAGCTCAGTAGATATATCTGTTGTACTGGATTTGTCTCCAACTCAGTTATTAGTATTTCTTTTTATCACTCATTAAATATTATTTGTCATATGAGTTTTATTGTCTATTTTGTTTCTTTTATCTTATTCGTGCGATTGTTCCATCTTATACATATGTGATTGAGTATTCATATTACAATGGTGGCATTATTATATCTTGACTGCTAGATAGATCATTTACCAAATAGTGTTCTACCGTCGATGCTGCATCATTAGCTGGGCATTGTTTACTACTCGTACCCCTACATCGGGTGCGGGTCGTGACACTTAATAATCCCGTTCAATGAAAAGATATCTCCTCGTTAGTACATGAATTACTTTGATTCAACAATGTGATATCCACCTTGTGATGACGCACTCCTTACCAAGATCTTCGTCAAAACTCTAACTGGGTTACCTACGACTATTTTTTAGTCTCCCATACAACTGTATTTTATCGTTCGAAGATCTTCGACGCCTCTTCATCGCTCGATTCTATAATGGTGGAATGGACATGACTATGAACTCCCTCATAGACATAGTTCAAAGGGAAAAGGAACTTGTCTGAAAGTATATAGAACATTTTAGGCAGGTGGTACTAAAACTGCCCCTGGGCATCCCTGATAGCCATTTGATGGACACTTGCAAAAACAATTTACTACCTGTGGTAAAACTGTGGACAACTTTAATCCTACTTCAGGATTGGATGGCGTTCATCATAAGCACTTCCATTGAAGAAACAAATACAAAAGACGCCCGATAGCTGGGACTGCAACTCCCCACTAGCGACGATAGAGGGAAGCGACCCTTCAACAAAAACATTAGCGCCAATAGTCATGATAATAAAGAGAAGTAAGCTCTCACTATCAACATGTTCAAATGTTTTGTTGCACCTACTCAAAGGTCGACAGAAGCTCCCAAGCTAAAGAAAACTTACTCGTTCGAAGATGATGATGTCATCAAGATTTTCCATATATTGATGAAAGGCAAAAACTCCGGCTACCTGACATTAAACGACCAGATAAGGCAGATTAGGTCGACAACCCTAAATACTACCACTACCATCGATACATCCATCTTCCAATACGAGATTGCTACGTATTGAAGAGTCACATCCAACGACTGCTAGACTCTAATGCTCTTAATTTAGACTTTGAAGACAAGAAAGATGTTGCAAACATGGTCTCCCTCCAATTCAGCAATTTCCCACTGATAGAAGTCCAAGATGGTGTTGTCCCGATACCTAATACAACCATTGAGGTCGTTGACCTCCCTCTAACATAAGTAGCAAGATTGGTACCACTCACAACTCTGTGAGGGAAAGTCATGTGGGTTCACCCAGACATTGTCCCAGATATGATACAATAAGCAGCGCCTTCCACTGCCAAATCTAAAGGAATGAAGACCAGGACCTGTCTTATGATCTCTCCATCAACTGGTGAAGTCCTAGCTGGGGTAACCAGGTCAGGGTAAACCTACCTGCGTAACTATGACACGGCCCCAGATGACTGTATACCTTCAGCGGCTCTCCCCACAGCTCCAGTAGCACCGGATCTAGGATCATCCCAACCTCCTGTTGCAGATAGACATAAGAAGAAAGAGGTTCGCTTCAATAAACCTCTGAGAAAAAATGTTGCTCATGGGCTGAAAAAGCCCTACAACTTTTACATATTCGCACAACTTGCCAATATCCCAGCAAAGTTATCACTCTTCAAGCTCCTTCGTCTCTCCAAAGAGACTTGTGATGCCCTGAGTGAGGTATTACAAAATATCGACTCCTGCCTCTCCCAAGTCATGCCGTTGGCCGAGATTCCTGCTGCATGTCCTCACTACAACAATGTGATTGAGGCAATCCCAAATATCATGTTCTCACAAAAAGTTATGCTACTAAAAAATAAAAAGTATGATAGACCCTTGTATTATACATGGTATATCACGGCATCAAGGTCGAAAGTATTCACATTGATCCACGATCATCCCTCAGCGTTATCCCCCAAAATCTACTCTAGACCTTAGGGATCCTCATGCATCGGTTGGCAGCAACCAATACTACAAGAAAAATAGCTTTTCTTGACGGTTAATTTATTGACGATCGTATAAAAGCGTTAAGAAAGCTGTTTTCGTGATGGTTTTAACCATCCGTCATCAGAACACCTTTTTTGTGAGTATTATTGACGATTTTAAAGTAACCGTTAAGAAAACCTATATTATTATTGACAATTTTAGAGGAGCCGTTAATAAAATCATTATTTTTATTGACAATTTTTTTAAAAGCGTAATGTGTTATTATACGAAAAAATTCCTGCATATATTTTTGTATGCCATTTTGGTAATTTTTATATAAATTTTTTTCTTATATGCCCGAGCTCTAGCCCACTTCTCGTATCTATTCCTCCTTCACACTCTCTAGTTCATTCTCCATATCTTCTCCCAAAATCTCAAATCCAAGCCATCCCCACTTCTCACCCCAAATTCCTTCCCCTCTTCATCCTCCTGTCTTCTTCCTCATCCTCTACCAAAACCCTAACCCCAACTTTCAAAATCTACCCTAAAATGTTGAATGAAGGAGAATCCATGAGTCATATTCTTTGATTCAGGGTTAGGCTTTTGATTAGGTGGTGTTTTGATTTTTGATTTTGGAATTTTTGTTTGTTTGCAGGAAGTAGATGAAGATGGATTTCAGTGACCAGCGGCATACAAAATATTTCCTCTTTACAGTCGGAGCCCTAAATTTATTTCAACTCTCCTCTTTCTCTCTCTGTCTCTCTCTGTCTCTCTGTCTCTCTCTCTCTCTCTCTCTCTCTCTCTCCACCCTCTTTATTTCTCCTCATCCTTCTTCCAAATTCTACAGATCTACTGCCACCACTCCTAGAGCACCTCTCTGACTCCCTCCTCCACGAGAAGGACATCTTTGCCCAGGCCTCCTTCGCCCTCTGCCTCACCGTCGCCAACGACTCCTCCGATCCAAATATGGACCTTCCAACAGATCCAACGCCTACTCACGTGCCCGCTCAAGCTTGCCCGCATCAGCATGTTCAAAGCGAAGTCCCTACCAGCCTCTTTCCTCAATAGCGTCAGCGCGGCCGACAGGGAGAACTCGCTCGCGTCGCTGGTTGCATGTCCGACTGGGCGGCGAGGAAGGCCGCCATGGAGAAGATAACGCAGATCAGGGTTACGGAGAGGGACGCCCTAAGTGGGCACATGGCCTCATGCTTCTCCAAGTTCGAGTCCCGCAGATTAGATAAGGTTTGGTTCGACTTTCCCAGGAGATACGGCCGATGATCCATTTCGAGTATTGGATATTTGTATCTCGATGGTGCAAGAGAAGATCGCTCACTTGATGATGAGTAAGGTACTAGAGGTGTAGAAGGACATATCGGTGACGATGCTATTTCCACTACTGACTATGGCAAAAGTGGGCGAATTCTCGCAGAGGTGAGTGATATATTGATGACTTTTATGAGTCAGTTATTTGGTCTTCTTTTTGATGTTTGTAAGTTGCTAACATTTGTTCATTTTTGGATATGGGACAGAGAGCATGGGCTCGAAGGGTTCCGTTCCTCGGAAGTGCAGAACCACTATTAGCAGGTCACCTCCGTCGATTGTAACTTCTATCCCCACCTCCACCAGGAAGAAAAGTACCACGATGGACGAACGAAAAGCACCAGCAGACGTACCTAAAGACGAATCCCAAAAGGAAAGCAAAGGATATCCGATCTTGGGTTTAGGTAATAAATCGATTGCCTACTACTTTATTCGTTATTCTTATTGTTCAGTTAACTATTGGGTTAGTGTAAAGTCAGCGCAATACATATTAGATTATTTTTTAGTGTTTTGAGAAGATTTTTGAGTGTAAAGTCAAAACAATACATGCTAGAAGGATTTTAATTAATTGTCGAGGCTAAACCAGGGAGAACTTTGAGAGAATGTAGCATTCACACAAATATGACATCTCTCTACATCTTTCAGATGGTTGACTTTCTTTCTTTTTTTTGACTGACTCATTCTAATCCTTGGCTTCACTTGAGGTGTTCTAATAAATTTTTCTGCACCATAGGAATAACGTTACATAAAAATTTCTAATAAGATTATAATTTACTTGCATTTCTATCGTATACATAGCTTATGAATTGCAAGCCACTAGGACAGTTGAAAACTTCATAATGGTGCCACACTTATTATTATTGTCGTTCAATATACTTGCGTCATTTCTTATCATAAGTTATAATACTATTACTTTATTGTTTTATATGTACACATTAATTTGTGAGTTGGTCTTTTCAACTTTCTGTTTCTGCTATTTGTGTATAGTTTATTGAAATAGGCCCTACTACATTAAAAGTTGATTCTTTTTACCAATTTGTTGAAGTTGTAATCTCAAAAAAGACCTCCCTGATGCCATCATCACCTTCTTTATTTGATATGTTGTTTTACCTCCTTATCTAGTCATTATTTAATAAGTTTGTTTTAAACTATATTATGTAAACTTGCTTATAGGTACTGCTCTTTGTTTAAGTACTTCCAGTTCTTAGATTATTTTCTATCGGTTTGATTTAGTCACAAACAATAGCTTTATTACTTGCTGACTTTTTCTATTCATCATGCTCTATTTTCTCAAGTTTTGGTTTATTTCGAACACAATGCACTTTTAGCATTTTTGTGGGAACTATATACCGGGTAGAAAGTATTCTAATATTTCGGAGAGGAAAAGAGGAAGTATAATCTCTTAACGGATCATTTAATCTTCTTTCGACCAGACTGATGGCAGTTTTGTTTAATTAAGGTCCTTGATACGTACCTTAGGGATCGTGCTTTTGAATTTGGTACCACCATCATCAATGGTCTTTTCCTTAGAATGGACACATCCGAGTCCGGCTGTTTCCAAAATTCTCAATTTGTATGTCAATCTTATATAATTATTTTTTTACTATCTACTTGATATTCATTTTATAATATATGAGTTGAGAATATTAATGTCAATTTAAGTGGAAGTTGCTAAACGATTCATAAATTTGGTAAGACTTTTCAGGGCTTAGCTTTACTTTGCTGCTTAATATGAAATATTAGTTGGTTCATGGCATGCTTCACTATTTCTATTAGAAATTATTTCTAGGGTAGTGGAAACCCAGTTAGTATGTTGAACTAAGTAACTATTGCATTTTGACAATATTTGAAATTATTTCTGAGGTCAAGTCATTGGAACAGTTCAACAAGGATATCTTAGTGTTGTAGAAGCATAAAAAATACGCTGGGAGGATCTACGCAGCCTCTTGATGCAGAGCAGCGTAAACAGAGGCCTTCAGAGCCATCAAGCGTACAACAGAGCTTTTTCTGCCAAAACACAGCGTGAAAGAATAAGTTCAAAGGACCATCCGCGTAAGTGCAGTACGTCCAGGCTGCTCCAGCGTAAACAGAGTTCTTCATCGCCTCCATGGCGTAAAACTCATCCGCTCTTAAAGCAGCATTAAAGCGTACGAGGAACGCTTCGTCTTCCCCGAAATGAACCTGTCAAGTCATGCAGTGAATTTGACCTCTGACTCCTGACAAAAAGTGCTGCACGGCTACCCAGACGACGGCTGGAAACGATGGCAGACCCCTCGGGATGCGTCCCACAGTATGATGGTGGATCTTTGCATTTAATGCAGAGGATTTGGTTAAAACATCACCGAACCGTCGTTTACTGAAGTCCCCTCAGCATAAATCGCTCTTTCGCGTACAAGGGAATACGCTGCCTTGTTTTACACAGGCAAACATGAGCTGTTTTATGCTCCGCGGTAGACAAACCGCCTTCCAAGTCAAAAGCTGCGCTTCGTACGGGACTCGAGGCACGTCTCCACGTCTAATTGCACAGAGCGGTGACAGTTTCTCTCAAGGCACGTCTCTGCGACGGATGCACAGAAGGGCTGCAGACCTTCAAAACACGCCTCCGTATTTAATGCATAAGATGGTGGCAAATCTCTGCAAGAGATTTGATTATATCTTCAAAAGCCGTAATTCCGGCTAAGACGTCCACATCAACACTCTGGCTCGGTACGCAGCAGCTTCTACGCCCATTCAGGATCTGTGCTCACGCGGCTTCTACACCCATTCAGGATCTGTGCTCACGCGGCTTCTACGCCCACTCAGTCTCTACGACCACTCAGTCTCTACGACCACTCCGTCTCTACGACCACTCGGCCTCTACGACTATTCGGCTTCTATGCCTGTTCGGCTTCTATGCCTGTTCGGCTTCTATGCCTATTCGACTTCTATGCCTACTTGGCTTCTACGCCAGGGTGACAGTCATTTGGCTTCTACGCCAACCTCTTCTACACAAGGGATACCTACCTACGTGGCTTCTACGCCGTGATCTTCGCAGCAAATATACGCATTTTGTCCCCTTAGTTGGACACGCGTCACATGCTCACTCAATAGGTCATCTATACGCAGGCATTGGTTATCTTAACCATTGTGTAAAGGGGTGCTGTACTTCCCACTCCTCGGTTTTTACACCGACGGAGTGGTCACTGCCACCAAAACTCTATAAATAGAGACCCCTATCAATGGGGAACAAGGTTGAAAAAATGAAGAAGGTCGACAAATTGGAGGGTCGGAAACTTGGTCAAGAAAACCAATACCAGATCAAAAGGTCAAGAGAGAGAGAGAGAGAGAGAGAGAGAGAGAGACAGGAGCTCAGGCAAAGAGCAGGGATCGACGACTTTGGCATCGTGCATCCACCCTCTCCTGCAACCTTCGAAGCTGCTACCTGTCTTCCACGGCACCTCTTCAACATCGTGTGGTCCAAGGGCTAAAGTGATCGACTGCAGATCAGACACCTATAGCAATTTATACCCAGATTAAATAAATTATACTCCCACATCCTCGTATAGGATTACATTGTACAAGTTTGTTTGTAAACCAAAGGGTGCGGGTTTCGCATAAACCCTGTCATTGAAATACACTTTTATTCTTTTGTTTAATACCACAAACAAGTGTATCTTAGAATGGCTTTTATAAGCTATTTTCTTCTAACTTTTACATGTTATAATGCTTACCTTATTTTTTGACCTATATATCTTCATGTTTTATATATGATATAGTTGACTCCTCTTGAAAGCAATGTGTTAATACTTCTTGAGTTCTAGCTTCTTTCATGCTTTGGCACCAGATTGTCATCTTAACTCTCTCATTTGTACACAGATGCTGCATTTGATTGTACAAGCATGTATATATTATGGTTTACTCAGTTTAAATACCATATGCTATATATTGTGGTTCACCTCCTTGTTCTCGAATCTTATAAGGAACACCTTGATTACCACTTGACGGACGCCAAGTATATGTCATGCAGTTACGATAGCCCTAAGTTCGAGGCTAAAATGAACACAATCAACTCTAGCTTTCTGACAAATACTTAGGTTAGTTAAATTTATATAAAGAAGGTTTAGTAAGGTTTGGATATTGGATCTATTTTTATAAATTTATTGTAGACGACTTACAGTAGCCATAGTATCACTGTTCATAATCAGTTCCATAAGTAAGTCGATGGATACATATTCACCACTAGATTGTAATATAATAATACCTCTCTTATTTATTAAAATTTGTATAAGTTTATTATTTTTCTGGCAATTTGTATATAAACATGGTTACGTTATCTTGCTTTAGTTACAAACTTTGCATATATGCAGTTTATTGGTATTGTTGTGGCTAATATCCATGAAAATGAAAAAAATTGCTTCAAATAAAGTTAAGTTGGATACAAAGAGCTGCCTCCTGTTCTATTTATGAAAGATGCCATTAAGGCTGGGAAATTTTATCCTAGTATTGAAAGAGGGCTTGAAGAAGGAGATATAAATTGGTGCTTTCTATCAGTGGAATGTGACATGATCATAGTTCAAGTAGGAGTACAAGAGCATATCTACTTGGAACCAAATAGTAATTTGATTTTGTCCATTAATGGAGGAAACAAAGTCCATATGATTTCTTTCTACTCAAGTAAGTGAAACTTCTTGAAATCTGAGGAAAATAGTATTAATGAAACATTAAATTGCTTATTTTGCTTTAACTTTATAGTTAGCTCACTGATTTAATCCGCATTAAAGTTAAGGTGTATATGCTTGACATAGGCAGATCGATTAACATGACTTAGTATTATATAGGCATGATCATGGTATCATATTAGATCCTTCATATATATATATATATATATATATATATATATATATATAACCTTAAAATATATTTAATACTTAATTTGAGTTTTTTCTTAAAAAAGAATGTTGGAATTGTTGAAATTCCCAATAATAACAAAAAGGACAGTTGAGATATGTTTGTTAAGAAACTAAATTCTGATGTTTGGCATTATGTTGTTGTGTTGTTGATTAATACCAAAAGGTACCTTTTAGTCTACTTAGCACTCCAGTAACCTGATCTTGTATTTGTAAAAAAATTTAATATGTTAAAACTTTATTTTCTTGATGATATAATGGAATGTGTTAACATATGAACCTCATATATCACAGAAAGAACTTCAATTTTAGATTGATTCTCATTTATAAGAAACTTCTGTTGTTATTAGGAAATCTAGACTAGCATTTGATGAGAAAAGATTAGATAGTTTCCTAGATGTATACATCTCAATTATGTCTTATGCTTCTGAGTTACAATTTCTACAGGTCTTTGTTGTCTTTAATTATAATTCATGACACCATATTGAACTTTGGTGGAATCACAAACTTGATTATTTTACTGATGAAGAAAAATCTGTAAATATATTTTGTTCAATTCGGGAAAGAATGATCTCTAAATACTTGAATGTTTCTCTACATGGCAATTTCTCTCTTTTATGAAGCATGATACATATTTTCAAATACATGATCGCTTCTGGAATAAACTTGCAACATGGTTGGGTTCACAAATGCTAGAAAAGTTTTGGCATTAGATCTTGAGTAAACTGAAGTTTCTTAAGTTTACATTTGTATACCCATATTCTAGTTTTTATGGTTGGAGCATTATTTTCAAAACTGAGTATAGATGAAACAAAAAGTGTATATTGGAGCATTATTTCTCATAATTTAGGTATCACTTGTCATCTTTTGCACTTAAATTTCCTCCAGAACCAAGGTATGTAATATATAACAATTTAGCTATCCCTTATCATCTTTCAGCACTTAAATTTATAGTATATGTCGGAGCATTACGTCTTATATTTTTTGTTGTTGTTCTTGTGATGATAGTTCAAGAAATTATACTGTTTAAGAAATTAAAAAAGTGGTTCCCTCCAGCAAGAGTAGTACAGCTGATGTAAGTTATATAAGGTTTAATTTTATATCCATGTAAATCTTTTTCCTTCTTTCTGCATTATGAATAAGTCTTTATATTGATTGAATGCATATCGATTTAACATGTTCTCTTGTTTTGTTATTTATTATTCAACAAGCTCCATTAAGCTCATTACCACAATTTTTTTAACTCATGCACAGAAAGTATCAAAAATGAAGGTTAATGTGATGGGATGTTCTTCAGGTTCAGATATTTTGTGGTCTACATGTATATATAGGTTTTAGATGTTTAATATATTGTACAACTCTATATTTTGATTTATATGGATATGTGGTTGGATGTTTGTGGTGTACGAAGACATTTTTATTGATATAAAAATTGTGTATTATAGTTCTTTAATGCTTATGATATTTTAGAATATATTGATCTTATGTGTGTTTGGTATATGGCAAATGGAAGCATATAACATATTATTATAAACATATTCCTCTTGATAGTTTTAAAATGTCAATGAAATGTCATTTCTTGACGATTTTTAAACATCATAAAAAAAATTCTTGACGGTTTTTCTTCGTCAACAAAGGGCTTTCTTGACGGTCATTTCTTGACGATTTTTAAACATCATAAAAAAAATTCTTGACGGTTTTTCTTCGTCAACTAAGGGCTTTCTTGACGGTCATTACCCATCACCTAGGCCATAGTCAAGAAAAGTTTTTATTTACCTTGACGGTTTTTTGCTAAGTTTTTTTGATGGTTTAAAACCGTCAAGAGACTTTTATACTTGACGGTTTAAAACCGTCAAGAAAAGCAAAAACAAAAACTGTCAAGAAAAGTATCGACTTTTCTTGACTTTGGCCTAGATGACGGATCAAAAACCGTCAAGAAAAGCCATTTTTTTGTAGTATTGCAACACAACTATCAGTGGATTCAATGCAGGGAGGAGTTATCCTATGGGAAAGATTCACATAAAATGTCAAATAGGTGACTCGCTACGTCATCGATGTGGATGTGTGCTATAACGTCCTCCTAGGGCATCCTTAGATACATGAGTATATGATCATACTATTAACTCTCTACCAATACCTAAAATATGTTGACAACAACGACATTGTCAAGACAGAATTTGCAATGTTGATCCTTTCAAAGGAGTCGAAGCCTACTACTCCGATTCAATCTTGTATAAACGGATCCACGTGGATAAAGTAGGCAACGACACCGATAATGAAGCAAAGGTTGGTTCAGCTCAAGACGAATCTCTAAGAGTCTATTTCAAAGGACGCTCTGGCCACATATATGCTCCTTTTGTCGTCAAACTCCGCAGGAAAGCTCTGACACCGTCAGCATTAGCAACGAGCACTGAAGGAGATGAACGGGAAGAATATGTTGTGGATTCCATTGACGTACCTTCCTACGATGATGTAATTTGGTCAGAAAAGATACCGTACTTGCTCAATAAAGGGCTATATTTGAATTACTCTATTGTTCCATATTGGAAAGCCATATGGTTTTTGGAATATTGTTTAGGTCTACACTGGCACACACAGATAACTATCGTTCATGTAGTAGACCAAATCTTCCCTAGCCAAGATTCCTGCTTCATAATTCTGGAAAGAAAAAGAAGCGACAAACCCATCATTTTTTGAAGAGTCAAAGGTCGTCGATACTTCATTGCAAAAGAACCAGAAATGAATAGTGGCATAATGCAACCTCACCGCTACAACGTACAAACCAAACACATCCCCCAGAAGATGGGATATGAACTGAAGAGCGACCAAGGCCTGAACTATGAAAAAGGGCGATGCTTGTCATTACATCATTTTGCTTCCAAGAATAAGCCCGAGACGTAATACCTATGAACCAGTCATGGTTTGGGATATGTTACCCATCCTTCAACTTCCAAAGATTCGGAGAAGGAAGATGAACTACAATCTCACTCTTCACAATCATCCGCTTGGGACTCAGACACTAGTATTTGAGACATGATCAAACAAACATTGTCTATGAACATGTCATCATCTAACCAAGAAGAAGACAACGAACACACAATCGAGCTCTTTGAAGTAGAACCATTGGCTCAAAAACTCAAAGTGTAGTAGGAATTATGGTTCAAATAGCGAGAACCTCCTACTGAAGATGAAGTGGTACAAGTTGACTTGGGCGATGATTCTTCTTCTTATCTCATTTTCATCAGCAAAAACCTCTCCACGAAAGAGCGGGAATCCCTTGTCCAGTTGGTAAGGGAATACATCGACGTCTTTGCATTGATATATGAAGATATCCTAGCATGGACCTTAAATCATAATGCACAATCTTAATATTCTGCCAGACGCTAAGCTAGTAAAGCAACAACACAGACGATTTCATCCAGACATTATGGACGCAATCGAATCCAAAGTAAATAAGTTGATAGCAAGCAACTTTATTCGCGAAGAGCAATATCCGGACTGGGTAGCTAATATTGTTCCCATTATCTAAGAAAGTGGTAAAATTTGAGTCTGGATAGGCTTTCATAATTTGAATGCGGCTTGCCCAAATAATAAGTTCTTCTTCCATTCATGGACGTGATGGTTGACAACACTTGTGGTTTCGAGCATATTTCCTTCATGGATGGATTCTCAGGCTACAATCAAATCAACATATTTCTAGATGACGAGAAGCATACATCATTCCGAACATCGATAGGAGTATACTGTTATACACTAATACCATTCGGGTAAAAGGATGCAGTTATATCATACCAGTGAGTAATGAGCAATTCAAAACTCCCAATCGTGCTATCTTCCAATTGCGTTATACTCCAATTGCACAACCGACTATTCTTACTCAAATCAAAACTCAATCACATTCAATTATAATCTATGATTCCACATATAATCTATATTTATTCCTCGACCAGGCCATCTATTCCAATACACATCTATATTCACTTTCCTTGATCAAGTCATCTACTCTATCATTAGGAATCTTTATCCAAAAAATCTCAATCTGATACCCATAGCTCTTGATCGTCCGAACAAAACTAGACGAAAGATGTCTAACATCATAATAACCAAATAACATATGAACCGAGTCTTTGACTATTGCATTCGTTGGTAACAAACTCATTGATATCCTAAATCCTCAATCAATTGAATATCATCAAAGTTACCCTATACACCACCTGGGGAGCAAACCACTATAAAAATCTTCAAAATCAAAATAAAATATATATCTGCTCCATACTCCCAGCCAATGTCCATTTTGGACAATCCTCGATATGGTGGTCATAATGATCAAACATAAGATCAACTAATCCACTTAATCATCCAACTCATTCCACTACTAGAAATCTAAGCATATACCCCTTCGTACTTGCAACACACTACAACATACTCACTGAGAAAATCAATTGAACTGGGTCCAAGTTAACCTCACCCGAATATATTATCCACCAAATATCTTGATCATACACCAAGTGCTCAACCAATATAACTAAGTAATACCACAACACAACTCAGCTAACGAGGCCTTCTGCAATGCTATCCCTGGTCAACAAAATACCCACATGAGATTAATAAAAATATCTAGACTTATTGTATAGAACATCCTATAAAACATTGTGTGTGTGTGTGTGTGTGTGAGAGAGAGAGAGAGAGAGAGAGAGAGAGAGAGAGTCATTGACATCGATAGCGAAATCAAATCAAAGTTAAGAGAATCGATAAGGGCTCTAGGACGTAAAGCCTGACTCTAATACTAAAATGTCACATTTTGATTCTGCATAACCGAAAGTCATAACTGGACATGATATCGTAAAAGACTAAATTATGCTTGTCAAGGGAAGCAGCAAAATTGGTGATTGAACAACTAAGTACAAACATTAAGTAGAAAAGTTTAATCAACACTAGTTATACAATGAACAATTCTCTCTATTGATATTTTGATGGGATTTTAAATCGCTCGAAGCCAAGATATAACTCGATTACAAATCTCTCTCTCTCTCTCAAAAGAAATAATATATGCCATAAGGTTTTACAACTTAAGAAAGATACAATATATGATGTTCCATACATTATGTCTCTTATACAAAGAAAAATTCTTGGAAACTGCAATGCCTTGAGTCGCCAACCAAGCTGTAAGGCCTTAGCGTATCTGATGCAAACTCCGTATCTGCGAGGGTCTAGTGCGGTGTTAGTACATAAAAGAGTGTTAGTGAGTGGCCTCTCGCCCACTCAATAGAACCAACACATTATTATGTTAGTACACACAAATTTAGGTATTCTTTCTAATCTTGCCTTAGGATAAGGATAAGTTATATAGCATAGTAAAATTAATGCATACTTGTATTACAGGCATTAAGTGTCATACAACAGGATATCAAAGTTGCTCTTACCAATACTTATCCTTTGTCCTTTCCTTCCAAATACAACAATAATACCAATATATATAAAGAATCATAAGGGTCTATACTCTAAGTGTCACGAGGGTATCTGTATAGAAGACAATGTTAGGCTCATAAAATACAGTGTGTAGTGCACTCATTTCCTTACTCAATACAATATCGACAGACCTGCCCGATGATTGACGTTAGCATGCCAACTAGCCTATATGAGGATCACTGACACCAAAAGCCATCCTGGACCATAGTTCGTTAGATGGCGATCCTTTCAGCTAGCTACACTGAAAGTTCCTGAAACACTAGGGTTAGACTTAAGTTAGCACCACTACCGTGCACCGTTCTCCCGGGCTGACATGATCAGGGTGCCCCAGCGATCAGTCGAGAACTAACCATGTGCAAAACTTATCCAATGACCATGCAAATAAGTAACATCTAAACTCTACACAAATGCATTATAGAAAATATGAAAGAAGCATAAAATACTTCTCTACTAGACTTTTCTATCTCGATCCATCGCTCATTCTGAACTTACCATATGTACTACAGTTCCCAGTCCAAGGATGCTGCCTTGGCAATCCAACGGTCCAAAAATCTTTCCATGTTGTATCTCTAACTCATAAATAACTAATTATAGCCTTTTTGTATAGTAGCAGTGTTATTGTTCCATATGTTAACTCTAACGGCAGTGTTATAATCTATATGATATGATACATCAACAATATAGAAAACTACTATGTGGCAAAAAGTTAGATAGTCTCAGTAATAACATCAAGAAACTTTATATACACAAGTGTTATAATAAAAATATTTGTAATTCACTAAGCTTACAATAGCAGTTCATAGTTTATTTCCAAGCAATAATATGAAAGTCTATCTCTAGCATCATGTTAATATTCTTTGTTCTAAGGTAGCATGATACCGAGTGAGATTATTCTCTAATTTATGTAGGTTCGTTTCTTTTATGAAGGTAAAGCAAAGACAGGTTCATCGAGACCACTTTCCTGAGCGAGGAATCTGTCTCGACCGGACTCTGAACAAGCAAATGAATACGCCCAAATCCTGATGGCACCGTGTCACGACCCACACACAGAATAAGGACACGGGTAGTGAGCAATGCCTAGCCTACCCCACAGTATCGGCGGTAGAAAATTATGTAGGTCAACTGTACTAACTAAACATCTCACACAATATATATAAGGTTCCTATCAATGTCATCTCTACTCCAAATGGAGGAACAATTATAATGACATGATAATGATAAACAATACTCAACCATAAAATAAAAATATAAGAAGATAAAGCACGATATGGAATAAAGAAGATGAAACAGGAATCACAATACAATCACAAGTCCACAATAATCTTTATATGCCAAAAGTCTTAATAAAAGTCTAATACAAGTCTAAACAATAAGTCTAAGCCTACTCAGCATCTGGTACAACGTCCTCTTGCTCTAAAGGAGTATTCTCTAATGGTACTCTGTCCCACGGCCTGTAGTAAGTGGGACACTGGTCCACAAGCCAATCATTTAAAAAATATATCCAATCAGGATTTGAACGAAGTACATACCTCTGAAAGCAATACAAAATACATAATCGAGTATATATAATAGATAATAGAAAATAATACATAATAACTAGCCATAAGAAATGAAATGAACTAGAGTGAACAGGTAATATACTGGAATAAAGAACATGTAATATGAATAAGTATAATTTATATGGAAATAGATAAAACTAGCTAATATGCCATAGAGTACAAGTTTATTATGTGATCGGTTTGGGTCGAACACTAATTCAATATGGTAACTCGATTAGACGTGTGATATGTAATCGACATGTACACGAATACACTTGGGCTTGATCACGTAACCAACTACTCCCCCATCCCTAACCAATACTCATGGATCCAATCACGACATGTTACAAAAATGAATATAAGCACAGTGAAGACGAGCAATGTGTGAACACGAAGTATACGATAATCAATATCCGATACACATGATAAAATACATGTAAAGGAGTACCAGCTGAATACGGTAGGAGATAATATCTTATGACAGGATTCATATAGTACCAGTCCATGTAACCACTGTGTTGGAATCAAGTATACAGTTCTAAACAATACGATATGTACATTATCATGAAATGCAAACTAACAGAGAGATGTACTCGCCTATAGTCCAGAGCAAAAAGAGGTAACTCGGTGTTCGAGCTGGTGCCACACTCCTATTTAGGAAATATTATATAAATATGTTGTAATAAAGAGAAAGCAAGTTAAGAATGCATTAACATGCTTCTAGGTCCACTCTAGGATCAATACTTGCTAATGGGTCTATCTTCGTCATTTAATTACCTACTACTAGCTTAACTTAGTTACACTAGGTTATACTAAATTAAAAACTAATTATCTAGTTTAATACTAACAACACTAGTTATACTAACTAAACTAAATATATATCTTATAAACAATTTTAGTTGAAACCCACTGACTGACACTAACTGCTACTAATCTAAGTTGATCATCCAGGTAATTGGTTGTCTAAGAACCAATAAAACTGCTACTACTAAACATGGGTGCCATAAAATACATATCAAAGTATATTACTTGATACACATGCTTGTGTGTATCACTAATACCTATTCAATATGTTTACTAGTACAATAAACTACAAAAATGCTTAAACATACAATTTTCACTATAATATGGACCAAAATACTGCCTGATACTCTACTTAGAGGTATGCTTACTGATACTCTAATTAACTAGCTATTATAATACTCAAGTTAACTAGCATCACTAACTGATAACTAACTGGTAGCTATACTAACCTAGGTTTAACTAACCATTTAACATGGGATATCACTAATAAACCTAGTACCAACATCTAACTGATAACAACTCCACCCTCAATTCAGTCAACTTCCCCAGTCCATCCAACACTAGAATCACAGTGCACATGTGTCACGCCCTAGTCCCAAAATACGTAGGACTAGGAATACGCAACATGCCAGCTACACATTCGACCAGACTCTGGTCCGACTCGAATATGTATAAGCTGTATAATAATGGTACTATCTAAATAATTTTGTAAATATAAACATCTATGTCTCAATCCACAATGAACAAAAATACACAATAATGAGCTATATGTACTACAGTCGGCCATCCAGTAAACACAAACTCGAATAGACTCGAGAAGAGATATGAGTCTATAAAAACTAGGCAACAACAACAGTTGAATAAAAATATGAATAAAGTAACTATAACTCTGGTAGATATGATATAAGTACCTGGCACCAATGCCTGCAAGACAAGCAACTACATCAGCGACTCCAAGGCTCCGTAATTGTCTATGCTGCAAAACTGGTAGGGGACCAGGTCCCCAGAGGGACGTATCAAGGTACAAAAATACAGCATGCCATAGTATAACAGAAACAAACAAGTGCAACGTCGGTGCAATCTAGCATAACCACCTAAGTGAGACATAATTTTGAAGACAATGTTCGACGCGTGTAGCTCCGGACACGAAGAAACACGGGATGTACCGTAGCTTCGAGAAAAGAGTCACACCAGTGATACTACTACTCCGGATATAGGAACACTACATAAATAGAACCTATACATATATATAGTGCATGCAGATGAGCCCAAATATCTAGTAACTGTCTTTCCCTCCCAAAGCGGTCAATGAGTATTCGCTGAACCTGAACCTCCATCTAATAGTCTTGTCACACTGAAGTAACTATCAATAATTATATCCCTAAAATTGTCCCAGTTTTCGATCATGCTGACCGTATCCGAATACAGAAAATCTGGCATGATGACAGTGCCTGGATGTGTCTTAGGTTTATGATATAACCAAGTGTGTACATTAAGGTATTGCGAATATCTATCAATCGTTACCAAACAATACCTACGAACGTCTGCACCCGGTTATGACCCGGACGCGAGGTAACGATTCTGATCCAAAGCGCGCACAATGCATATAATAAAATAAATAAAAATTTGGTAATTGAAATACAGGGTGGCAAGGTACACTTGCCTGGATCCAAGTCCGCGGGTCCCGTAGTACCTAGAGACGAGATACAACATCAATCAATAAACTATTACGATGATAAAATAAGAGGTGACACATGTCTATGATATGCTTCAATCTTTGTTACAAGCTCACATAGTCACTAAGCTAGAGGGTTGACCACGGTTGACTAGAGGTACGTTACATCTAATATAATCAATCACCTGTATAATATCATCAGACCAAATCTGCAATCCCCTATATTCGTCATGGTATTTTTCAATAGTTCAAGTCATGATCATGCTCAGAATTTACCCTGGTATTCAGAGACGTTATCATGCACTTTTAAATATATCATCCTCGAATAAAATAATTATTAATTATTTAAACCCTCAATTATAAAAATCGTCAATTAATTATTTGAACATCCTTTCACATATACATAGCTACTCCTCTATCATTTCATTATTAGTTATCAAGTCCTCAACCAATGAACAGCTTAAGATTTTAAAACATATTTCCTAATTATAAACATACTCTTCGATACCTACCAAGAATGCATATAACATTAACCATATATCTCAATGTAGCATTCACCAACCCTAAAACTCAATATAGTATCTTTCACAACCCTAACCCTAACTAGGTTATATTAACAAATAAACAATTCTACACTACACAAGGAGATGGGGGAGAGGTTACCTTGGTGGCAGCGTATGGTGGCAGCGTCGATGCTGCGGTTGGCCATAGTGAGGTCGACAGCGAGGTGGGGATGACGGTGGTTCTGTTGGGTTGGCCAGAGTGAGGTTGCTGGCCGGAGGATAGTCGTGACCGGGTGGCACGTCGGGATGAAGGAGAAGACACGGTGGGGGAGCTCGACCGAGGGTGATCGAGGCTCGGCGAGATGGTGCTGTAATGATGATGATGATCATGATGACGATGAAGAAGACGATGCGGGGGTGGCAGTTGGCCGAGGGGGCAAGGCGGCGCAGAGACGGGATGGAGGTGGCAACGAGATGGTGCTGCGGGTTCTCGGTCGGTTAGAGATGGAGCGCTGAAGTAGCAATGGTGGTGATAGCGTGAAGGTGACAGTGGTGCAGGTAGGTATTGGCCGAGGGAGGAAGTAATGTGGAGGTAGTGGAGTCGACAGCGGGTGGAGGAGCTCTACTGTGAAGGGTGGTCGACGGTTGGAGGCCGGTGGTGGCGGTGGTAGCAGTCGTGGATGGCCCGAGTAGAGGTTGGAGATGATGGTGCTCGTGTAGGAAGGAGAAGGAGAAGTGAAGAGGAAGAAGAAGAGAAAAGGAAGAATGGAGGAGGGGTTCGGCTGGTGATGTACGAAGAGGGAGGAGAGAAAGCTGGGGGTTTTCTATGCTCCTTGGGATTAGGGCTGGCATTGGTAAAGGGAGGTGAATGAGAGATTATGTAGGTTAGTTTGTGGTGAGGATGTGTTTCAAATTTGAATGGAGGGTCCAGATTTCACATGAATGAAATGTACATCCAAAGGGGAGAGAGGGGATTGATTTGACCGGTCAAGAGATGAGGGAGAGGATTTCTTCATTGGCTTGGACCAATGAGGTGGTGACACATATTTCCATATTTGCAAATTAGCCCCTTAACTTTTAGGTAATTGCACATGTATTAAAAATGATGGGGATTTGGTGTGGGAAGTGGTCTTTGGTGTTATGTAGGGTGAGGGGGTGTTGTGTGTTTTGCATGGGCTTAAAGAATGGGGTATTGGGTTAAATTGGGGTTAAGTTGGGATTAGTCAAAGTTGGTATCCCCAATATAATTAAAATAAAATGTCATGTACTCTTAAATTAAATAGTAGCACATGGGGTCTCAATTAGGAGTGACATAAAGGTCATGAACGGTGCAGGCTTGGTGTTAGTCTTGGACCCTTTAATTGGTTTGGCTAAACGAGTTGAGTTGGTATCCCAAAATTGATGGCAACGACAACGGTACATGATACAGGATTAAAGAATGAATTTTGGGACCGGAAAGTTGTACAATTAAATTAGAGCACAAGGGATTGTGTTTATGAGTGACAAAAAAGTCCAACGCCTAGGTTGGCTTGTCAAGTCAAGAGTACAATAATTAGTTGAAAATTATGGGCTATTATTGGGCTCCGAATATTGCAACAACGTAGGGTGCACCAAGGTTTCAAATAAAAAACATCAGACAACTATAACATAAATTCTAAACCTCAAACACCTGATGCTAAACCAAAATTTCTAACCAAAACTAGTCTACCTATAATAATAATTGAGAGGGTTTACATCTTTCCCAACTTAGAAAAATTTTGTCCCTGAAATTAAAAGTAAAGCACGAATAATAGCTACGAGAATTTAAAAGTAAACAGGTAATCGAATGCAGTACGTAAATTCGTACCTCGGTACTCAAATAAATACGGAAAATACTGTGAAATGCAATCCTCCCGCTCCCAGGTAGACTCGCCTGGCGAATGATACTTCCATGCGACCCTGACCAGTTGAATAGTCTGACCACTCAAAATCTTCTAACGGCGATCGAGTATCCCCACTGGATGCTCTATGTATGATAAACTGGGCCCGACTGTAACCTCCGAATGATTAAGCACGTAGCTAGGGTCTGCCACATATTACTCAACTGCAATACGTGAAATACGTCGTGCACTACTTCTAATAATGGCGACAATGCAAGACAATAAGCCACTTTGCCAACTCGTTCCAAGATGTCAAAAGGTCCGATGTACCTCAGACTCAGCTTGCCTCTGCCCTCGAATCTGATGGTACCACGAGTGGGCGATATCTTTAAAAATATATGGTTACCTTTTTTGAACTCCGAAGGTCTACGGTGCGTATCTACCCAATGCTTATGTCTGTCCTATGCTGCACGCAGGTGGCTCTGAATCTGCTTTACTTTCTCTACTTTTTGTGTCACCAACTCTGGACCAAGTATCTGATGCTCTCCCACATCACTCCAACATACCAGTGACCTACACTTCCTACCATACATGCCTCATAAGGTGCCATCTGTATGCTGGCTTGGTAACTGTTGTTGTAGTATAATTTCTACCAAGTGTAGATGGTCCTCCCAAGATCCTGCAAAGTCGATAATGCACGCTCTCAACATATACTTCAAGCTCTTTTTGTGTAAACACATACTTTAAGCTCTTATGGTCTGTAAAGATATCTACCCTCTCTCTATACAAGTAGTGTTTCCACAATTTAAGAGCAAAGATAACTTCTGCCAAGTCCAAGTCATAAGTAGGGTAATCCTTCTCATGCGGACGTAATTGCCTGGAAGCATAGGCAATCACCTTACTGTTCTGCTGCAATACAAATCCCAAACCCTTACTCGATGCATCACGGTATATAGAAAATCCTCCTGCTCTTGATGGCAATATCAATATTGGAGTTCTAGTCAACATTTTCTTTAGCTCCTCAAAAGCTGACTGACAATCCTCAGTCCAGATAAACTCTACGCCATTCCTGGTTAGTCTAGTTATCTGCTCCACAATCCTGGAAAAATCCTGAACAAATCTCCGATAATAGCCTGCCAGTCCAAGAAAACTCCTGATCTTCGCTACTAAATTCGGGGTAGACCATAACTCAACTGTTGAAATCTTCTTCGGGTCTACTGAGATCCTATCTCCTGTAATCACATGCCCGAGGAATTCAACCTTATCAAAGAAGAACTCATACTTCGAAAGCTTGCCATATAGCTTCTCCTTCCTTATGGTCTCCAAATTATCCTCAAGTACTTCTTATGATCCTCCAGGGTCTTTGAATATATCATTATATCATTAATGAATACTACAACAAACTGATCCAGGTACTGATGAAATACCTTATTTATCAGGTTCATGAATACCACAAAGGCATTGATCAACCCAAATGGCATCACCAAGAACTCAAACTGCCCATACCAAGTCCTGAAAGTTGTCCTCAGAAAGTCTTCCTTCTTCACTTTCACCTGGTGGTACTCCAACCTCAAGTCTATCTTTGAGAATACCTTCGCCCCGCTTAACTGCTCAAATAAATCATTAATCCACGATAATGGGTATTTGTTCTTCATAGTGAGGTTGTTGAGTGCCCAGTAGTCGATACACATGCGTACTGACCCATCCTTCTTTGGAACAAAAAAGTACCAAAGTACCCTATGGTGATGAACTGGAGTGGACGAAACCCTTGTCCTGTAACTCATCCACCTGCTTCTTCAACTCTGCCAGTTCGTTGTTGTTCACTCTATAGACGTGATGTGATATTGGCTCTGCGCCTGGCACCAAATCTTTTGAGAAATCCCCATCTCTGTCCGGTGGCAACCCAGGCAACTACTCCGAAATGACGTCCATATACTCTGCAATCAATGAATTTGGCGGCTTCTGCTCTTCTACCAAAGCACCACAGAAGTCACCTTCGCTCTGCTCTGCTGCTTCTCTGACAAAAACAAACTTTGGCTCTCCTAGCTCCTGAAATAAAACTCTGTCTCCACGATAATCGATACTAGCATGATGCCTACTAAACCAATCCATCTCGAGTATAATATCGTAGCTCGAAAGTGGCATTATGAGTAGACATACGCCCAACTCTCGGCCTCCTAAAGAAACTCTTCGGTCCTTGCAAATATCATTGACCAGGATAATTCTACCCCTGGTCGTGATCTTGCAAGTCCTCGCCAACGGTTCAGACTTAAGACTATGTCTCAGTTCAAAAGATATAGATACAAAACTATGTGAAGTACCACAATCAAATAAAGCATGAGCTGGAAAAGAATCAAAATAAACTGATCGTGTGATAACATCACCGACTGGCTCCTCCTCCTCGACAGTCAAGGCAAAAGCTCACCCCTATCGTTGGCCACCTCTCTGCTGCTGCTAGTACTGAGCAAACTGCTACTGTTGTAGTGGGAGAGGTCCTCTCTGCTATCCTGCTGGTGGTCTCGCAGTTGCTCTATGTGCTGACCTCCGCCCTGAGCTGGACGAGTTGGGACTTTAGGACAAGCCCTCAACTGATGGTCTCCTGATCCGCAGAATAAGCACTGGGCCAATCTCATTCGGCATGCAACCCATCCATGTCCTTGCTTCTTACAGAAAGTGCAAGGAACAACTGGCCTCTGAATCTGGGGCATTTGATGTGGCGGCGCTCTAGCTGGTCCGTGATATTGTTGCCTCGGATGTTGGAAATGTCTCTGGTGCTGCTGCTAAAAATAAGGACTCTTTATTGGACCCGTGTTGGTACTGGATCCTCCTGTGTCCCTCAGCCTCTTAGAGCCAAGCTCTAAATCATCCTTTGCCCGCTGTGCCTATTTGAGAATCTCCTCGAAAGTAGCAGTAGGATCTCTATTTGTGTAGGATTAAACCTCCCGGTTCAGGCCCTTCCTGAACTTCTTGGCTTTCCCTCTGGGGTTCTGCCCCTCCACAAAGTGACCTATTCGGCAATACTCTGCC
The DNA here is from genome assembly GCA_036927795.1 of Iris macrosiphon. Classification (NCBI taxonomy): domain Eukaryota; kingdom Viridiplantae; phylum Streptophyta; class Magnoliopsida; order Asparagales; family Iridaceae; genus Iris; species Iris macrosiphon. The sequence continues at coordinate 57,550,278 of JAYESA010000016.1, forward strand.
GTATACTCATCCACCGATAAACCTTCCTGAATAAGGTACTAGAACGGGCTCTCTAGAGATGTCAGAGCCACGTCTGGAAAGAACTTCTCCTTGAAGAAATTTTTGAACCATGTCAAAGCAATGTCGAACATCATGCACCCCACTGCCTCTATCTACAACCTCTCTGGAATCTGCGTAAGTCGCTGGTTCCGCTCGATGTCTTTGATCCAATCATCAGCATAAAGGATCCCATTTGTGCCCCTAATATCCTTCGAACCCATCCTCTAAAAGTCTATGATGGTCCCCGACCTCGGCAGCTATAGGATAAATAGAGGTAGTGATGTTTGTGGCTGGACTGTGGAAGCTCTTACAACTGCTGTAAGCGCGATCTGGTGAGAATTCTCCATTCTCTGTCGCAGAACCTCTGACTAACAATATTGTGCCTCCATCATCTGATAAAAGAGTATGAATATCTGCGTCTGATCGACTGCGGGTGGTGGCGGTAGAAGATCCCCTGAAACTGTCGGCGCCGTCCTCTATACCAGAGGTGGAACACCTCCGAAAGCTACTGCAGATACGCCCACCTGGACTGGTGAAGCCAACCTCTAGAAAGTAAGTGCTAGAACATCGTCTAAGGGTGCTGCCCTCATAGGTGATGAAGTGATTGACCGTGCCGTCGCGGCACCTGAGCGCTGGAAACGCGTCTTTTGCGGCATCCTAAAGATAGATTAAAATAAGGAATCAATATTGAGTATGATATAATATAATCAATGATGGATATAATTTATTCAAAATAAAGCAAATATTTAATAGATAAGGATAGCAAAACAAATATTAGAGTTGTTTCCTAGTTGTGATCGAATAAACTCTCAGCCTAAATCATATTTTCTAAAGCAGGCTCATAGTAGTACCCTAGGCGATCACCACTGCGATATCGCACTAATTATGATATTTCGACCCGCATGGGCCACCACTAAAAATTTGTCACAACCCGCACCCGGATATTCGGGCACGAGTACGTCGGTACGTCCAGCCTACGCTGTAGAATCGGCGGTAGAACGCTGTCTTGGATAATTCTAACTAACTAACATCTCAACAATATAATATGGTACCTGTCAATTATCTCAACTCCAAACGGAGGAACAATATGGTATCTCACAAATGTAACTAAACTCAATCACAATGCAAACTAAGAAAGACATAGCACGAATGTAATAACAAAGAAAAAAAACAAGATACAATCCACCAGTCTGAAATAATATACAAGCCATGAATCTCAATAATATAATAGTCTAATACAAGTCCATCAAAACATATAAACTAAACCTCCTCGGGCTCTACAACTAAGTCTTCCTGGTCTACAGGAGTATCCTCTAAAGGTAGTCCCTTATGTGGTCCGTAGAATATGGGACACTGATCTATGAACCAAACATCTAGAAAAATATATCCAGTCAGGATTGGAGTGAAGTACATACCTCTGAAAGTAGTTTCAATAACATAATCGAGCATATAAAAAGATAATAGAAAAGAATACAAGATAACTAAATATATGAATGAATGAACAAGAGAAAACAGGTAATATACTGGAATAAAGAATAAACAATATAAATATCTACAATATGAAGAAATAGCTGCAATCTAACTAATGTGCCTCAGAATACAAGTTTATTATGTGATCGATTTAGGTTGAACATGATCAATAAGGTAAGTCGATTACAAGTATGGTATGTAATCGGTATGTACACAAATAATAATGGGGCTTTGATCACATAATTAACTCCTACTCTCCCATCCCCAACTAATACCAATGGATCTAACCACGACACGTTACGAACACGAATATGACCACTGAACACGAGCAGCGGGTGTACATGAATATAATTATACTGAACATGAGCAGTGTGTGTAAACGAATAAGCACACTGAACACGAGCAGTGTGTGAACACAAAATATAAATCAATACGATAAAATAGATGTACAGGAGTTCCCGTTGAATACGGTAGGTGATAATATCTTCTTACGGGATCCATGTAGTACAAGTCCATGAAATTACTATGTCGGAATCAAGTATACAGTTCTAGAACATGAATATATACACAATTATGAATTGAAAACTAAAAAAGAAATATACTCGCCTGAAGTCCTGAGCAAGGTGCGTCTCTCGATGCCCAAGCTACTGTCACACAGACCTATGTTTGGTATGTATATCAATACAAGGTTTAGGAATAAAAATAAGCTAAACTAATGCAATTATAGGTCATAAAGCTATTTCTAACTCAAACTGACTATTTCTAGGGTATAAGAGTCCAACTTTAAGATACTAAGTCAATACACTATAAAACTAGGCTACACTAGCTAATCTAAGATACTATGACACACATAAAAAGCCGTATCATAGGATACGCAAGTTTTTAATATAAAAATAGTAATTTATATATATATATATATATATATATACAAGTCAATACATATAATACTATAGCTAATTAATGCAATTAGGATACCTTGGCCTTGCACCAAAGCATATCACACTACCACACACATATCTCGATACTCAAACCCAATACCTTCAGCATCGACCCATTACCTTGACATTACCTTGGTATCCCAAGGTAATTCAAAACCTCATTCATATATCTAATACCCAATATTAACTATATGCTAATCAACTAACTACTAAAATATATTACATACTAGTACATAGATACATATACAACATACTAACATATCAATACACTACTACATATCTACATATCTACATATATAGATATAGCTAAACTATATACTAACAAGTATATCACTAACTATTTCCAAACTAACCTTAACTAGTACACTATCAAGTATATATATATATATATATATATATATATATATATATATATATATATATATATATAACTACTGGCTATACTAACTATACTAGTAATAACTACTAAACCAACACCTAAATAACTAAACTAAACCCACAGACTGAAACTGAACTCACTGATATACTAAATATCCTGCCTGCTGATACTGTGTTGTTACCTTGCTGATACTGCAGGAATTTCATGCTCAGGCTACAGATCTTTGTATTTCTGCTCACTGCCTCTGCTGGAAATTACTGAGGTATGCAGGTTGCTGCACAGTGGAGGTGGTGGCTCGACTTGTTGTTGCTGCTGAACCAGCAGATGGTACCTTATTGTTGTGCACGAACTCACACTGTTGCACCTTACTGAGACTAATTGTTGTGCAGTGAACTGCTCTCCCCCTTGCTGCCACTATACATGAGCTACTGCTGTGTATTACTGAGTTAACTTGCTACCTTTGCCGTATACTGCACATCTGCAGGTGCCCGACCCCTCTTTCCTGATACTGCTAGCTGAAACCTTATTGCTGTGCATAGTATTGTTGATGCCTACTGTCACCACCCCATTTCCAGAGCCGGGTATTTTTATTTTTATTTTTAATTTAGTTAATTGTGTATTATTTATAATTAATTGTATTTATAATTAATTATTGATTGTATTATTATTTTTTATTGTATGTTTTAGGGTTTTGGCTAGCCTGGACCCATGTCAGACCCTAGTGGACCCATGTCCGACCCAGCTCACACCCTTGTGAGAATTATTTTGGGGGCTTAGAATATTTATTTTATTTTTAGGAAGTTAGTTGGAGAGATTTGGAACTAGTTTGAGCGCATTTGGAACCCGGAACCCGAAACCAAGTGTGTAGGGGCATTTTGGTAATTTCCTAACTTGTAAACCCTCTTTATTATTCCTTGGCCGACCATTTCAGCCCCTCCCAGACCGTGGAACAGCAGCCCCCACTCCCTTTTCTCTTCTTCTTCATCTTCTTCTGCACTTCTTCTTCTTCTCCACTTCTTTTTCTTCTTCCTTCCTTCTCCAAGTAAGTTCCTTCCTCCTATTTCTCTTCTTTCTTCTTCTATTCTCCATGGTTGCTAACCCTAACCTTGCATTTTCCCTGACCTTGGTGGGTAGAGCCTAGATTTTGTGTTGGAGCTTGGATTGGGAGCTTGGAAGCTTGGATTGGAGGATTTGGAGCATTTCGGAGATTTTGGCTTGGGATTCCAACTCCCAAGAGGTAAACCCTGATTTTCCCCCTTGTAATTATTTTTATATAGTGTAGTTAATATTTTAGAACCTTCCTAGACCCTTAGGCTACCCGTGGGAGAAAGTTGGAACTAGTTTGGTTGGGTTTAGAGACTTTAACATTAGGTTTTGTGTCAATTTCGGGTGGAATCCGAATTTGGCCCAATTTTGGGTGATGCCCTAGGTTAGATGGACCTAGGTAGACGTTGTCGAGTGTCTTGAGGGTGAGTGCGTGTCTCCGTTCGGACACGGAAAGTCGTGTCGCGGAGAAACGGGCGTTTCGGGCAAAATTGGGGCTTTTTGTCGTCGCCGATTCTAAGTGCGTGTGCGTTTCTGCCACGGGCCTAGAATCGACGCAGGAGCACATTTTCTAGGATCTAGACATCGTTTAGAGTGCGTGGGTAAATTTTGGTCCGATTCCGAGTTCGTTTGGTGTGCATTTCAGGAGGTTTTCCGAGCCGCGCACCACGTGTTCGTCGAAATGACCTAACGGCCATTTCGACTTGGTTTCCTCGTTTCGGGCATGTGCGCGCGTTAGGTTAGTATCGGGGAGTGTGTGCTAGAATTCTCGGGCTATATTTTATATATTTATAGGTGTTTGGGCGTGTCGGGGTCGTTGGGCGTGCGTTGGTGAGCGTTGTGGGCGTGGTGTGTGTTGTTGTGTGTTGTGTTGTGTTAGTGTTAGTGTCTATATATATATATTTATATATATATTTGTATGTGTGTTTATGTATATATATATATATATATATATATATATATATATATGTGTGGTTGTGTGTTTGTGAGTGTGTTAGTGAGTGCTTGTGTGAGTGTGTGCTAGTGCGTAGGTGAGTGTGTGTGAGTGTGAGTGAGTGCCTATATATATATATATATGAGTTTGAGTTGTGTGTATATATGTGTATATTTGTATATATATGTATGAGGGTTTGTGTGTGAGGTTGTGTGTTTGTGAGAGAGTGTGCTAGTGTGTGTGAGAGTGTGTGTGTGAGGGTGTGTGAGAGTGAGTGTGTGTGAGTGAGGATAGATATATATATATATATAGATATATATATGTTTATATGTGTGTGTGTATGTATATATAGATATGTGTATATAATTATATGTGTGTGTGTGCTTGTGTTGTGAGTGTGTGTGTGTGTATTAGTGTGCTAGTGTGTGTGTTAGAGTGTGTAGATGAGTGTGAATATATATATAGATATCTAGTTATATATATATAGATGTATATATATGTATACGTATATATGTATATGTATATAGGAGTGTGTGTGTGTGTTTGAGAGAGGGGGGGGGGGGTGCCTGGGACTGGAACCAGCAGCTGCAGCAGCAGAAATAGGCGCAGCAGCAGCAGTATTCAGCAGTAGCAGCAGCTCGCTCGAGCGAGGCAGCGCCGCGGCAGCAGCTCGCTCGAGCGAGGCAGTGCCGCGGCAGCAGCAGAAGCATCAGCAGCAGGCTGCAGCAGAGCGCGCGGGCGCAGCAGCGCCGCGGCAGCAGCGGCAGCGCGCCGCGGCAGCAGCTCGCTGCAGCGCGGCCTGCAGCAGCAGCAGCAGCAGTTCCAGCGCCGCGGCAGCAGCTCGCTCGAGCGAGGCAGCGCCGCGGCAGCAGCAAGAGCATGAGCAGCAGCTGTAGCAAGTAGAAAATGCAGCAGCAACAGCAGTTTAAGGTAGCAGCAGCAGCAAGTTAAGGCAAGGGCAGCAGCAAATGCGAGGGAGAGGGAGAGATATATACATAGATATATATAGGTAGTTAGATTATTAGATAGATAGATGGTTAAATAGATAGGTAAATAGTTTGATGGATAGATAACTAGATCTATAGTTAGATGGGTATATAGATTGTTAGATAGATAGACACATAGATAGATGCATAGATAAATAGATAGATAGATAGATATATGGATAGGTAGATATATGAATAGCTAGGTTGATAGATAGATATAAAAATAGATAGATTAACACATAGATGGTTAGATAGATACATAGGTAACTAGATACCTAGGTAGTTAGAGATAAATAGATAGATGCTATATAGATATTAGATGGATAGGTAAATAGTTTAATAGTTAGATACATAAATAAATAGCTAGTTAGATAGTTAGATAGATAACTAGATAGGTTGATACTAGATAGGTAGATGGATAGGTAGAGGGATAGCTAGATATATAGATCTATATATATAGATATATACATAGCTAGATAGATAGTTAGATATCTAGGTATAGATATATATATTTGAGGGTAAGGTAAGGTAAGGTAAGGTATTGGGTATAGATATATAGGTATATGCCTATATGTATTAGATATCTTTATTTTAGCCTAGATTATAGCTAGATATATAGGTTTATGCATAGTAAGTTAGCTAGAGGGGTAGTCGGGCTGAGTTTAGAGCGGTATCTCAATACCTTGAGATACCGAGGTATCTCAATACCTTAAGATAACCAAGGTATTGGGTTTCGAGCGGGGTTTTTGAGCAATAGCCTAGGAATAGTATTGGAGTGATTTTTATATGCTTATGTGTATATATTTACGCGTGCTAGCATAGGTTTTAGCGGGTTTAGGCGGGATGCGTAGCCTAGGTTGAGGTATCGGATACCGAGGGTATCCCGGTATCTCAAGGAGGCGAGTTTGTGAGTTTTCTAGCTTAATGAGCTCGGTTTGACCTAGAATTTCAGGAGCACCCTAGTTTGACCCAGACTTGACCGTAGTTGACTCGGTTGACCACCAAAGTCAACTTTTGACCTAGTTTTGACCTAGAGTTGACTTTTTGGACCTAGAGTTGACTTTTTGACCCAGATTTTACCGGTTTGACCCGTTTGACCTAGAACGACCCTAGAAGCCTATTTTTAATTATTTTATATCTGTTTAACTCATTAGAAGCCTGTTTAACCTTGCTTTTCGCATTAGGTCCTTGCGACACCGGTTCGGATCGCCAGTTGCTCAGGACGTCAGGCGAGTACATTCTCTGATAGTTTTCATTATCTGATGATTATTATGATTCAGCTTCTTGTATAGTATCATATGATTATTCTGGCACAACACGGGACACTGACTGGTATTTCTGGATTTATTTACTTGCGACACGTACATTTCATGTTTCTGGCCTCTATTCTGGAATCACTACAGGCATCACCTACAGGCATCACTACAGGCATCATTCATGTTCAGGCTGGACTCATCTTGATTTGCGTGTCGGGTCTTGGATCCACTTGTATTAGTCGGGGCGGGGAAATACTCGAGTAGACATGTAAACATTCCTATCTGGCATCATCAGGAATCACTCCCTCTGGTCTAATCTGGAATGATAGCAGCCGCGCACCCAGTGCGCGGTGAGCCGTACTTACCCCTAGCCGTTTACATGTCGAAACAAGTATTTCAAAGACACCGAGTCATTCTTTATAGTCTGGACTCTCATGCATTTCTTGACTTGCCTCACTTACATGTTTATGGACTTGACTCACTACATATTTTTCATGCTGGACTCACTACACGTTCATGTGCACGGACTTGATCTTAGCTTAGATTCTTGTATCTTACAGTTACTACTATCTTGTTTCTGATATTCCTGCATCTTTACCTTTATGCACCAGTGATACATATTTATTTTCTGTTTCATACTTACTTCTTTCTTCTTGCTACTTGCTATAACTGTTTTATAGTTTTTATCATTTAAATGGAACTGCTGTTAGAGATGTACTTGCTCCAGTCCTGACTGGACATATTTTTCCAGAGTATCCGGAGGATTGGTGTCCGACGTTCTATGGACCTGAGCCTGTCGATGGTGCAGACAGGGACCCTCTATTTTAGGGGTGATTTCTGGGTTGGTAGCCGGGATCACTAGGATCTTGTTGTTGTTTTATTAGCTTTAGTACCGGATTTGTCTCCGGTTTTGGATTGAGACCTTGTTTGTATATTATTTTGGATATTGTTGTATTATTATTTGATGTTGTGGTTGTTGTAGTAGTTGTTGTTGGTTAGACTTTATAGTTGTTAGATCTCTGTGTTATCTTATCGTGCTTAGATTCGTGATTGAGTATATTGTGATTATCATTTGATATTTGCTCCTCCGTTTGGAGTTGAGATCTTGACAGGTTTATATATTGTTTGTGTGGTTGCCCTCCTTTTGGAGAGGTCATGCCCGATTTTTGTGTGAGATTATTATCTAGATAGTTGACCTAGACAGCGTTCTACCGCCGATGCTGCGGCGTAGGCTGGACGTACCCACGACTCATGCCCGATTTTCCGGGTGCGGGTAATGACACGTTTTTGGTGGTGGCCCATGCGGGTCTCGATTCGCAATTAGTACGATATCGTGGTGGTACAACAACTTAGTTGTACTGCTACGAGCCTGCTCTAGGATATAGGATCTAGGATGAGAGTGTACTCAATCACGACTAGGAATAATTCCAATCTAATTATTCTGAAATTGCTTTCTTTTGAAATATTACTGTCCTTCTTTGATGATATCGTATCTTGCACCGTATTGACTTCTTTTGATCTGTGTTCAGGATGCCTCCGAAGACACGATCTTATCGTACCGTTCCAGCAGTTGCCACTGAGAGGTCTGCTACCTCTCGTCCAGCTCGTATTCAGGAAGCTGCTACCGCTCCACTCACCACTCCTGCGGTTGAGGGAGCATCTGCTTCTCTCGAGGATTCTCCTTCACCTGTCGATCCGAGGACTACCCCAGTCGTTCCGGTGGTTCCTCCACCACTTCCTGCTCCAGTAGATGCCGTACAGTTGTTTGCATTCTTCAGGGAGATGATGGACGCGCAGCACCGTCAGGTGGATGTGATGAGATTGGGCATTGAGAACGCCCACCAGGTGGCCATGACAACAGTGGATAGGGTGGCACAGATTCAGCCACAGGCAGATCAGATTCAGCATCCGAGGCCGGACAGTATTATCGACTTTCAGAGGATGCGGCCCAAGGAGTTCCGTGGTACAGAAGGTATCCTGTACGCGGATGACTGGATAGAGCAGATTGAGGGCATCTTCAGGCTGGCGCAGATTCCAGACAGCATGCAGATAGAGGCAGCGGGCAGTCAGATGTTCGACCTCGCCTTGACATGGTATCGCACAGATACGAGGATTGCGGCGCCAGGGCTTACTTGGGAGGCTTTCAAGAGGCTTTTTAAGGAGAAGTTTTTCCCAGATGTGGCGCTCAGTGCTTTGGAGAGCCAGTTCGAGGTACTCGTCCAAGGGAGCATGACAGTGGACGAGTACGCAGCGGAGTTCTGCCGTCTGGGCAGATTTGTAGATGGCTTGAGTGAGGCAGCAAAGGCGAGGAAGTTTCGTAAGGGCTTGGTTATGGCGGTCAAGTCTTTGACCAGGAGCGACCGTGAGGCAACTTTTGAGCAGATAGTAGGAGATGCTCAGAGAGCAGAGGATGACTTGGAGCTCAAGTCCAAGAAAGGCAGGGATGATTCAGGCAGTGCCAGTGGTAGTGCGGGACCAGCTAAGCGTCCCTATGTGCAGAAGGCAGCACAGCAGGGTCAGGATCAGAGGGTGCCCACTTGTGCTTACTGCAGGAAGGCAGGACACACTTGGGATGTTTGTAGGAGGAGGCTGAAGGTGTGTTTGTTCTGTGGATCCGCTGCTCACCAGATGCGAGATTGCTCCACTGCACCTCCATTGGGTGGAGCACAGGATCAGAGAGTTGGAGCAGGCCATCTGTGGCACAGCATCATGCCCCGCACCAGCAGAGGGATACACCCCAGCAGGGCAGGGCTTATGCGTTGACGGTCGAGGAGGCCGATGCTACGGGTGTCGGGTTAGCAGGTCTGTCTCTTGTTTCTTCTTCCTGTCCTTTTCCATTCCTGTGGTGTGCTTCATTAGTACCTGTTAGATTTTCTTGTGCTGTGGTAGATAGTATAGTAACCCTGATTGAGACTGTGATAACACGACCAGTAGGACCCTGATCTTGTATGTTGTATAGGTAGAATTTCTTGACTTTGATTGTTGGGGATTTGACCTAGAGGAGTGTGATTAACCTTAAATTTCGAGGACGAAATTTTCTAAGGAGGATAGGCTTGTCACCACCCTATTTCCAGAGCCGGGTATTTTTTTTTAATTTTTAATTTAGTTAATTGTGTATTATTTATAATTAATTAAATTTATAATTAATTATTGATTGTATTATACTTTTTATTGTATGTTTTAGGGTTTTGGCTAGCCTGGACCCATGTCAGACCCTAGTGGACCCATGTCCGACCCAGCCCACACCCTTGTGAAAATTATTTTAGGGGCTTAGAATATTTATTTTATTTTTAGGAAGTTAGTTGGAGAGATTTGGAACTAGTTTGAGCGCATTTGGAACCCGGAACCCGAAACCAAGTGTGTAGGGGCATTTTGGTAATTTCTCAACTTGTAAACCCTCTTTATTATTCCTTGGCCGACCATTTCAGCCATCCCAGACCGTGGAACAGCAGCCCCCACTCCCCTTTCTCTTCTTCTTCATCTTCTTCTTCACTTCTTCTTCTTCTCCACTTCTTTTTCTTCTTCCTTCCTTCTCCAAGTAAGTTTCTTCCTCCTATTTCTCTTCTTTCTTCTTCTATTCTCCATGGTTGCTAACCCTAACCTTGCATTTTCCCTAAACTAGGTGGGTAGAGCCTAGATTTTGTGTTGGAGCTTGGATTGGGAGCTTGGAAGCTTGGATTGGAGGATTTGGAGCATTTTGGAGATTTTGGCTTGGGATTCCAACTCCCAAGAGGTAAACCCTGATTTTCCCCCTTGTAATTATTTTTATATAGTGTAGTTAATATTTTAGAATCTTCCTAGACCCTTAGGCTACCCGTGGGAGGAAGTTGGAACTAGTTTGGTTGGGTTTAGAGACTTTAACATTAGGTTTTGTGTCAATTTCGGATGGAATCCGAATTTGGCCCAATTTTGGGTGATGTCCTAGGTTAGATGGACCTAGGTAGACGTTGTCGGGTGTCTTGAGGGTGAGTGCGTGTCTCCGTTCGGACACGGGAAGTCGTGTCGCGGAGAAACGGGCGTTTTTGGCGAAATTGGGGCTTTTCGTCGTCGCCGATTCTAAGTGCGTGTGCGTTTCCGCCACGGGCCTAGAATCGACGCGGGAGAACATTTTCTAGGATCTAGACATCGTTTAGAGTGCGTGGGTAAATTTTGGGCCGATTCCGAGTTCGTTTGGTGTACGTTTCAGGAGGTTTTCTGAGTCGCGCACCACGTGTTCGTCGAAATGACCGAACGGCCATTTCGACTTGGTTTCCTCGTTTTAGGCTTGTGCGCGCGTTGGGTTAGTATCGGGGAGTGTGTGCTAGAATTCTCGGGCTATATTTTATATATTTATAGGTGTTTGGGCGTGTCGGGGTCGTTGGGCGTGCGTTGGTGAGCGTTGTGGGCGTGGTGTGTGTTGTTGTGTGTTGTGTTGTGTTAGTGTTAGTGTCTATATATATATATTTATATATATATTTGTATGTGTGTTTATGTATATATATACATATATATATATATATATATATATATATATATATATATATATATATATGTGTGGTTGTGTGTTTGTGAGTGTGTTAGTGAGTGCTTGTGTGAGTGTGAGTGAGTGCCTATATATATATATATATATGAGTTTGAGTTGTGTGTATATATGTATATATTTGTATATATATGTATGAGGGTTTGTGTGTGAGGTTGTGTGTTTGTGAGAGAGTGTGCTAGTGTGTGTGAGAGTGTGTGTGTGAGGGTGTGTGAGAGTGAGTGTGTGTGAGTGAGGATAGATATATATATATATAGATATATATATGTTTATATGTGTGTGTGTATGTATATATAGATATGTGTATATAATTATATGTGTGTGTGTGCTTGTGTTGTGAGTGTGTGTGTGTATTAGTGTGCTAGTGTGTGTGTTAGAGTGTGTAGATGAGTGTGAATATATATATAGATATCTAGTTATATATATATATATATATATATATGTATATATATGTATATGTATATATGTATATGTATATAGGAGTGTGTGTGTGTGTTTGAGAGAGGGAGGGTGCCTGGGACTGGAACCAGCAGCTGCAGCAGCAGAAATAGGCGCAGCAGCAGCAGTATTCAGCAGTAGCAGCAGCTCGCTTGAGCGAGGCAGCGCCGCGGCAGCAGCAGAAGCATCAGCAGCAGGCTGCAGCAGAGCGCGCGGGCGCAGCAGCGCCGCGGCAGCAGCGGCAGCGCGCCACGGCAGCAGCTCGCTCGAGCGAGGCAGCGCCGCGGCAGCAGCAAGAGCATGAGCAGCAGCTGTAGCAAGTAGAAAATGCAGCAGCAACAGCAGTTTAAGGTAGCAGCAGCAGCAAGTTAAGGCAAGGGCAGCAGCAAATGCGAGGGAGAGGGAGAGATATATACATAGATATATATAGGTAGTTAGATTATTAGATAGATAGATGGTTAAATAGATAGGTAAATAGTTTGATGGATAGATAACTAGATCTATAGTTAGATGGGTATATAGATTGTTAGATAGATAGACACATAGATAGATGCATAGATAAATAGATAGATAGATAGATATATGGATAGGTAGATATATGAATAGCTAGATTGATAGATAGATATAAAAATAGATAGATTAACACATAGATGGTTAGATAGATACATAGGTAACTAGATACATAGGTAGTTAGAGATAAATAGATAGATGCTATATAGATATTAGATGGATAGGTAAACAGTTTAATAGTTAGATACATAAATAAATAGCTAGTTAGATAGTTAGATAGATAACTAGATAGGTTGATACTAGATAGGTAGATGGATAGGTAGAGGGATAGCTAGATATATAGATCTATATATATAGATATATACATAGCTAGATAGATAGTTAGATATCTAGGTATAGATATATATATTTGAGGCTAAGGTAAGGTAAGGTAAGGTATTGGGTATAGATATATAGGTATATGCCTATATGTATTAGATATCTATATTTTAGCCTAGATTATAGCTAGATATATAGGTTTATGCATAGTAAGTTAGCTAGAGGGGTAGTCGGGCTGAGTTTAGAGCGGTATCTCAATACCTTGAGATACCGAGGTATCTCAATACCTTAAGATAACCAAGGTATTGGGTTTCGAGCGGGGTTTTTGAGCAATTGCCTAGGAATAGTATTGGAGTGATTTTTATATGCTTATGTGTATATATTTACGCGTGCTAGCATAGGTTTTAGCGGGTTTAGGCGGGGTGCGTAGCGTAGGTTGAGGTATCGGATACCGAGGGTATCCCGGTATCTCAAGGAGGCGAGTTTGTGAGTTTTCTAGCTTAATGAGCTCGGTTTGACCTAGAATTTCAGGAGCACCCTAGTTTGACCCAGACTTGACCGTAGTTGACTCGGTTGACCACCAAAGTCAACTTTTGACCTAGTTTTGACCTAGAGTTGACTTTTTGGACCCAGAGTTGACTTTTTGACTCAGATTTTATCGGTTTTACCCGTTTGACCTAGAATGACCCTAGAAGCCTATTTTTAATTATTTAATATCTGTTTAACTCATTAGAACCCTGTTTAATCTTGCTTTTCGCATTAGGTCCTTGCGACACCGGTTCGGATCGCCAGTTGCTCAGGACGTCAGGCGAGTACATTCTCTGATAGTTTTCATTATCTGATGATTATTATGATTCAGCTTCTAGTATAGTATCATATGATTATTCTGGCACAACACGGGACACTGACTGGTATTTCTGGATTCATTTACTTGCGACACATACATTTCATGTTTCTGGCCTCTATTCTGGAATCACTACAGGCATCACCTACAGGCATCACTATAGGCATTATTCATGTTCAGGCTGAACTCATCTTGATTTGCGTGTCGGGTCTTGGATCCACTTGTATTAGTCGGGGCGGGGAAATACTCGAGTAGACATGTAAACATTCCTATCTGGCATCATCAGGAATCACTCCCTCTGGTCTAATCTGGAATGATAGCAGCCGCGCACCCAGTGCGCGGTGAGCCGTACTTACCCCTAGCCGTTTACATGTCGAAACAAGTATTTCAAAGACACCGAGTTCATTCTTTATAGTCTGGACTCTCATGCATTTCTTGACTTGCCTCACTTACATGTTTCTGGACTTGACTCACTACATATTTTTCATGCTGGACTCACTACACGTTCATGTGCACGGACTTAATCTTAGCTTAGATTCTTGTATCTTACAGTTACTACTATCTTGTTTCTGATATTCCTGCATCTTTACCTTTATGCACCAGTGATACATGTTTATTTCCTGTTTCATACTTACTTCTTTCTTCTTGCTACTTGCTATAACTGTTTTATAGTTTTTATCATTTAAATGGAACTGCTGTGAGAGATGTACTTGCTCCAGTCCTGAATGGACATATTTTTCCAGAGTATCCGGAGGATTGGTGTCCGACGTTCTATGGACCTGAGCCTGTCGATGGTGCAGACAGGGACCCTCTAGTTTAGGGGTGATTTCCGGGTTGGTAGTCGGGATCACTAGGATCTTGTTGTTGTTTTATTAGCTTTAGTACCGGATTTGTCTCCGGTTTTGGATTGAGACCTTGTTTGTATATTATTTTGGATATTGTTGTATTATTATTTGATGTTGTGGTTGTTGTAGTAGTTGTTGTTGGTTAGACTTTATAGTTGTTAGATCTCTGTGTTATCTTATCGTGCTTAGATTCGTGATTGAGTATATTGTGATTATCATTTGATATTTGCTCCTCCGTTTGGAGTTGAGATCTTGACAGGTTTATATATTGTTTGTGTGGTTGCCCTCCTTTTGGAGAGGTCATGCCCGATTTTTGTGTGAGATTATTATCTAGATAGTTGACCTAGACAGCGTTCTACCGCCGATGCTGCGGCGTAGGCTAGACGTACCCACGACTCATGCCCAATTTTCCGGGTGCGGGTCGTGACACCTACTACAGTTCAGCTGCAACTGCCTCGAGCTCACTGTTGCTGACTAAATGCACACATATCTTCGAGTAGCTGATGTGTAGTTGACCACTGTACAGTATCTCCCCTGGCCCGAGCGTCTACTCACTCACAAACACTCACTCACACACAACTAAAAGCATACAACACACACACACACACACACACACACACGCACACACACACACACACATATATATATATATATATATATATATATATATATATATATATATATATATATCCAAGCACATATGTACACATAAATATATATACGCTATATAGATATCACATCTATACATATATATACTCAACCACATATATACACATATAAATATATAGCTATATACATATATAGATATATATACTATAAATACATACTCATATAGATATATATGTCATATAATATATCATACATATATATATAAACAAGCACACATAGAATTGAAGGCAATGAAACAAACATGTGGAGTGCACCGCACCCGTATCACACTCATTCTTTGATACGCTTGTGATACGGCTCCACAACACAACCAAACGCATCCCAAAGGACACGAGCAAGTCTTGAATACTAATTATAAACAATATGAATAATAATTAAAGCAACTACATGTCTGTGTCAAGAAGTGATATGCACAAATCTCCATGTCGGAGGAAAACCCTAAAGAATAACCCGTTTCGCTAAATTGACGGGATACGGCCTACACGTATCCAATTGTGGACACGACACTAGTCATAAACAATCATACAAATTTCAATTTAATCTATTTGACCAATTGACAAACAATATATTGTGCCAATCTCAGAATTCTCCAAAAATTGACACAAAAATACACATAACTTCCTCCAAATGCCTCATATGAACCTAATTCCAATTCTTTTGGGTAGCCTATGCATGTGGGATGGTTCTCATGGTTAAATCTCAGATTTAGAAACTAATAAAAGAGAAAAAACTAAAATATACCTATTAGGAGATGGATTCCCAATAAAAATCCCCAAATAAAGAATGTAGCCTCCTTCTTGTAGATCTTGGCCTCCTCCTTGTAGATCTTGGCATCCTCTTTGTAGATCCTTGCTTCCTTCATATAGGTCCTTGTTGTTGTAGCCTCCAATAAAGAATAGGAAAATAATTTAGAAAGTAATTGAGTAGAGAATGGTGAGGGAATAAAAAAATTAGAATGGGGGAAAAAATTCTAGATCTAATTGCAAATAAAAAATGAGAAGATAGACTCCCTCTCCTGTCACGACCCGCACCCGGAATTGGGGCACGAGTACGCGAGTACGTCCAGCCTACGCCGCAGCATCGGCGGTAGAACGCTGTCAAGGTCTTGATATTATCTAGCCAATCTCACACAAGCATCCAATCTCCATAAGGAGGCACGGATGACACAAATAAAATGAACACATACTCAATCACAGGATTACAGCACGATAAGATAGCGAAACAAAATTTAATACAACACAAGTCTAAGATAATAATCAAACTCAATAATATCCAAGTCTCAATAAAATTGCCGGAGACAAATCCGGTACCAAATAGTCTACTGAAAGAACTAACTAAAATATAGTAATTTTCGGCTAGGCCTCTCGGAATCACAACTAACTATCAAGCCCAAGTGCAGCTACTCACCATATGGTCCATAAAGTGTTGGCTACCGATCCTCTAAGGCATAGTCTAGAAAAATGTTTCCAGTCAGGAAGGAGCAAAGTACAATCTCAAATAACAGTTTCATTTAATTGATAAGGACTATAAAGCAATAAACATGCGATGCTAGCTACTGAGAAGACAGTGAAATAAATGCAATGGCAATAAAAGAGAGACAGGCAATGTGAAGAGACAGGCAATAGACAATATGATACAGTCAGTGCATGTATGAAAATGAAAAGAACAAGGAACAGTATCATATACGGGTGATGTAGTATATGATTAAATAGGGAACTGTAATCTATTCTAAGTGTTTGAAATAGTAGTTTCAAAATGTGATCGGCTTGGGAACATGTACGATAGCTACAGGGCCTGGCTAATCATGGGTGAAGGGCATGATTAACACTTACATTGTTCTACACTACAATAAGTGGTTATGATCATATTTCTTACTAACTACTTCCCCGCCCCCAACTAGTACTGTGGATCCAACCATGACACGTCACGATACACGAGCAAGTCCAATCTATCATGTACGATGTCTAATATACATGTCGTGTACAATGTCAATACGATAATCAATGTAACATCTCATGACTGCAGATCCAAGCTATACTAGTCCGTGTAGCACAATGTCAAGGATTCAGATGTAATATTTCATGATTATTTAATTTATAGAAATTATCAAGGAATTGGAAATTATCAGAGAATGTACTTGCCTTGGGTCCTTAGCTGGTAATTATTGGTGTCCTGTTCCAGAATATCCCCTGGGTGAAGCAACAGTCCTAAAAATACATCACAATAACACTGGTATCAGGTGCTACCCTAACACACAGTCTATAAACACTGGCCTCATGGCCATGCCAGACAGGGCACTAGTCAACTAGGGTCATCGAGTACCTTCACCAATTAAACGTATTATTTTAATCAAATATAATACATATATATGGTTATTCCAAAGTATATACAAAATAGGTATAACTGTATGTACATAAGTGGAAATATATTTTATTTATGTGAAAATTATACATCACTCATGTATATAACCTAATATACATGTACCAAAATACATATTAACTCATATTATATATATATATGCATACATACCAAAATAATACAATACTATATACAGGTGAATATACCAAAATGTGTTCTATAAGTACATATATATCAATACAGTTTTATATATATATACTATATATTTTTACATACCAAAAATATGTTTATACATATATATATATAGGTACACATATTTATACCAAAATGTATTAAATTAATATATTTTACCAATATATAATTATACCAAAATACATACATATATGTGTTTGTACATATACCAAATAGTACGTACACTATATACAATTAGAGAAAATACACTATATATTTATAGATATATATATATACACATATACACACACAAATACACGTATACGTATTTATATACATATATGCATATTAAACATTAATCAATTAAATGCTATACATATACATATACTAATTTAAAATATACTATATATACTAATACACAATATTTATACATTAATACATACATATACTAAGTATATACACTATACATATATGTGTTAAACATTCACTAATAATTACTATACATATACATATTAGTATATACATAAACGTATATACGTATGTATATATATATATATATATATATATATATATATATATATACATATATATATGAAAAAAGAAAAGGGAGAGGAAGCTTACAGAGGATGGTCGGCGGAGGCTCGCCGGAGCTCATGCGGCGGGATCACGACAGGGAGGAGCAGCAGACGGAGGTGCACAGCTCGGTAGGGTGGTGGTGGTGCTGCCTTAGGTTGGCCGGAGTTGAGGTGCCACGAGGAGGAGGGGAGTTGAGGCGGAGGGAATGCAGTGGTTGGCCGGGTGATGTGAGAGGCCGGATCTCTGTTGGTGGTGGTGGTGGCTAGGAGATGATGAAGGTGGTGGTCGGATGTAGATGGAGATGGTGCATGCCGGAGTTGGAGAACAGTTGTTGGGGACGACGGCCGGGTCGGGGGAGTTGTAGAGTGGGGAAGAGCGGGGCCGGGGCTTGGCTGACCGGAACAGCAGGCCTGTGGGTGGCTGATGGCGGCTTGGAGAACCGACAGTCGATGGAGATGGGAGCTGCAGCAGGAAGGAGGAGTCGCCGGAGCACCGGGAGGAACTGCGGTGAGCAGTTGCAGCGGGGAGGCAGGGTGGTTGGCCGCCGGGTGCAGGCTTGGCCGGGGTGCGTCGAGACAGCAGGCCAGCGGGGTCGCCTTGGCTGGGGCGGCTCGTCGGAGTTGACACAGAGGGCCGCCGTGGGATGGATTGACAGTAGGGAACAGTGTTCCCCCCTATTCAAATTCAAAAGGAAAAACAAAGAAGAAGAAGAAAGGAAAAAGAAGAAAATAGAAGAAGAAAGAAAAGAGAAGGAGAAAGGAAAGAGTTCATACGTTGGAGGGGAATATAGGGGCTTGTGAGGAGGTGGGGAAACCTAGGTTTTCTAGGGATTAGGGTTGATTTGACAAGACATTATATAGGGAGAGAGGGTGTATGGAATCAAGGGTGGTGATTGATCCCTTTTAAATGAGGGGTCCAGATTTGACATGGAGGAATAATAATTCATGTGGGAATGAGGGTGAGGTTTAATTAAAAATTAATAAGGCTCCCTCATTGGTTTAAACAAATTGGTGTTGACACCAAAAATGCAAATTTGCAAATTAGCCCCCTTAAATTTGGGTATTTGCACAGACTCATAAAATGACAAAAATTTGGCGGGCGATTCGTTGTTCGGTGTTTTGTAGGGTCAGGGGGCGCTGTATGATCGGTTTGGGCTCAATTTGCAGGGCACTGGAATTAAATTAGGATTTTCAGAATCAGTTAAAATAGTATCCTCAATTTAATTAGAAATAAATGCAAGTTGTGTTCTAAAATTAATTAGGAGTACATGGAGCCAAAATTATGTCAGGTCATCAATACCAATAATGAAGAAGACTCAGAACAGAATATTACCCTAATTTGGGCCGCACGAAAAATAGGTCAAGATTGCCTCCAATTTAAATTGGAACGCACAACGATATAAAATAGGGATTATTTAAATAACGTCCGCGACAATTTTTTTGCGGCTAGAAATAATGCACAGAGAGCATAATTATGAGTTGCAAAAATAGCAGAATGGATGGCGGGCATGTCTAGGGCAAGATTGTGAAATTTGTTGGAAGACAAAAGTCAGGATAGCGCTCCAATTATCGAAGCAAAGGCAATGCGCAAAATATTAAATAAAATACGGTAATTAATTATAAACTCCAAGAATTTAAATTCTAACTAAATAATTAAATACAAAAAATTCCATAATTCCGACAGGTGGTCATCTACTGGGCTTCTAGGTCAAGTCTACTAGTTTAAAAATAAATGAACACTGCATATAATAATATATATTTAAATTACACATCATACATAATTATTTAAATTAAATATACTATCATGAAATTAATAAATTGTAACTAATAATATTAAATATTATGAAAAGTCGAAAATACCCCCGTTTTCGGAATGTGGTAGTGACAAGTCTACCCTCCTTAAAAGAATTTCGTCCTCGAAATTCAAAATCCTCAAAGTAGTGTTTAATCATACACATTATTGTTTTCCTCAAATTTTAAATTCGTCATCCATGAAATCCGGTAATAATTCACAATGTCTATTCAAAATTTTCCAAAAATTCTGGGATTATTGCATAACCTGAAAAAATCCTCGAAATAGAATAAAAGTCCATTTTTATCAAAATTTCCCAAAATTTTAGTTAATAATTCAATACTCGAAATTTAACATCCACTCCTCAAATTTGATTTTTATCAATGAACAAATATAAAAATGTAATCTCGTTCCACAAGTTTGAATTTAAACATTTATTTATCAAAAATTTTATTTCTCGATTTCCTCTTCCTCAAAATACCCACTAATGCGATACTTAAAGATTCTCAAATTGCAATATCTCATATAAAATTCTAAAATTCATAACTCGCAATTAAATAAATATATTGATAAATCTCCCAAAATTTCCAAATTTAATAACCAATTTAAATATGCCATAATCTTCCTGGAATTAATAGATCATAAATTCTGCCATGTTAAATTCTTGGCCCTTTATTTAAATCGATGCTTATCCTCGAATTTTTAATCATCTTGTTAATCATCTTGTCTCTCCTGTCAAGTCATAACTCCTTTCTGAATATTCGTCATGGTCAAACCCCGATAATCATGGTCTAAGAAAACCTTCATACAATTATATAACATGCAATCTAAGGGAAATATGTACGGTCATGGTGTCATTTGTCATGGTATTGCAGTCTTTGTATCAGGGTGTACTACTAACTACATTCTAACAAGAAAATCATGCATACAAGCTACGGTACTAAAGTATCAGTCAATCAATCAAATAGATAGGAACAGAAGGAAGGAAAGAACAGAACCTGCTAACACATTACCGGCAGTATCGGTCTCCTTGACTGTCATCGCAAATGCCCCGCCCTGCTGGGGTGGTTCCCTTCGCGGGTGCTGAGCAATATACGGTTCCACAGGTAGCCTAACTGGATCTCTATAATCTGAAGCTAGGCGCTGGCCGGGAAGATAAGGGGCTAGAAGACAATCCTTTACTCGATGTCCCGTAGCACCGCAGTGCAAACAAAGTCCTAGCCTCGTTCTACAGCTCTCCCAAAGGTGACCTGGCTTCTTACAGAAATGACAAGTCTGCCGTGTCTCTCTCAGAGGCTGTTGCTGATTCTGCTGAACACGGACTGGTGCCTGGTACTGTTGTTGATACTGATACGCCCATGGATGTTGCTGGATAGGAACTGGTGTTAGGTACTGCGGTGGATGCTGAAATGTCCATGGTTGTTGCTGAAAATGAAATGGTACTTGGTACTGCTGTTGGTGCTGAATACGGGGGTGCTTGGCCGGTGCTGCGCTACCATTCGTATCTCCAAAAGTATTGTGACTCCTCTTAGGCCTGAGATCCAGATCCTCTTCTGCAATCTGGGCATCCATCAAGATAGCCTCAAAGGTAGCGGTACGACGACCAGAAGTGCGCGACCTAATCTCTCTCGTCAGCCCTTTTCTAAATTTTCAAGCTCGATCTCCTGGGTCTCGAATCATGGACGATGCAAAACGGCTTAATCTACAGAATTCTGCAGCGTACTCGTCGATCGACATATTTTCTTGAACTAAGCCATGAAACTGACTTTCCAAGGTTCCCAATGCCACGTCGGGAAAGAACTTCTCCTTGAAGAGCTCTTTGAAGGTCTCCCAAGTAAGTCCTTGTGCAGTAATTCTCGGCTCCGTGCGATACCACGTGAGTACGATATCGAACATCTGACTGCCAGCGGCTTCTATCAGCAAGTTCTCCGGAATCTGGGTCAATCGCAGGCTCCTCTCTATATCCTCTAGCCAGTCGTCAGCGTAGAGTATCCCTTCGGTGCCTTTAAACTCTCGAGGCATCATCCTCTTGAAGTCCACTATAGTGCCTGATCTCTGCTGCTGGCCAGGAAACTGCTAGTACTGTGCTACTCTCTGCAAAGCTTGGAGAGTCACCTGATGGGCATTCTCCATATTTTCTTTCATCAGCTCGGTTTGAGCCTGGTGCGCTTCTGCTTGCACCCTCTGAGCCTCAGCTTGAACTCGCTGAGCGTCTGCCGTCACTCTCTGGGCATCTACCATGCCTTGGATCAAGGTAAACATCTGCGCCCCATCAATGGGCAAACCTCCAAAAATTGGAGTCGGTGGAGGAGGAAGGTTGTCCGTCACAGCTGTGGCTATCCTCTGAACAGGTGGGAGAGGAGGATCCCCGAAAAGTACAGATACTCCTACGTGCATCGGAGATGTAGGAGGAACTACGGCTGTTTGTCCCTCAGGTGGAGAGGTGGCAGACCCCTCTAAAGCTGATGTTCCCGCTCTCATAGACCGTGTCTGCGGCGACATCCTGAAGACAGATCCCAAAGAATCAATTTAGGCAAAAATGCGATATCATCAAGAAAGGACAGTACAGTTCTAAAGAAGCAACATTCAAGATAAATAGATTGGAATAACATTCCTAGTTGTGATTGCATAGGTCAAAAGATACATCCATGGTCTGATACCTCTATCCCTAGGTACCACAGTTCTTCTATAAGCACACTCACTACTAGCTTTCTTACCTACTGCAATCGCTGATACTAGTTATCCTTATCACTCAAGTGCATATCAAATACAACACATCATACTAAGTACTGCTCTTCCTAATACAATCCTAGATGAACACCTAAGCCAGTTGGCAGTGAAATCTCAATCATGCTCAAGCCAACATATCCTTACACATGCATCTTATATACTAATATATCTCTCCCCCTATAAAATATTATCCTCAAAATAAAATTCCTCAAAATAACTCCTTGAATAAATTTTATAGTAACATGCATATACCTTCCACAAAGGTTAATTTTTAAATACTGAAATGAAAACTTAATCACAAAATCCTTACAGACTTGTCTAGGTTCATTGAATCGAATCTGAATTCCTCAAAATAAATCTTTTAATAACATCTCAACTTCTAAAAATTCAAAAATTTACAATTTTTTTTAATCTTTAATTAAAGATTTAAATCCACCTTCTGCAGTCCAATAGCTCTAATGTTAATCTTCCTCGCTGTCCTCATTGTCATGCGTTATCAGATAATACCATAAATCAGTCTGCAAATTCATCTGATACGAAATCAAACTATATGATGAAACCAAGATCCTAAGTTAATACCTGATCAACAATCAACAAGTGAGAATGGACGGAACAAGGGAATGATTTTAAATTGAAAGTTTTAACAAGATTCTCAGGGGTCATCCCAGGAATCTCTCAAGGAATTGTGATTGAGTATTCGCTCTCGTCCTAGTATCCTACGTCCTAGATCCTATCGCAGGCACGCAGTAGTATAACAAGGATGCCACACTACTACAACATCGCACAACTCGCGAAGTCGGACCTGCATGGGCCACCACTAAAAACGTGTCACGACCCGCACCCGGAATTGGGGCACGAGTACGCGAGTACGTCCAGCCTACGCCGCAGCATCGGCGGTAGAACGCTGTCAAGGTCTTGATACTATCTAGCCAATCTCACACAAGCATCCAATCTCCATAAGGAGGCACGGATGACACAAATAAAATGAATACATACTCAATCACAGGATTATAGCACGATAAGATAGCAAAACAAAATTTAATACAACACAAGTCTAAGATAATAATCAAACTCAACAATATCCAAGTCTCAATAAAATTGCCGGAGACAAATCCGGTACCAAATAGTCTACTGAAAGAACTAACTAAAATATAGTAATTTCCGGCTAGGCCTCTCGGAATCACAACTAACTATCAAGCCCAAGTGCAGCTACTCACCATATGGTCCATAAAGTGTTGGCTACCGATCCTCAAAGGCATAGTCTGGAAAAATGTTTCCAGTCAGGAAGGAGCAAAGTACAATCTCAAATAACATTTCTATTTAATTGATAAGGACTATAAAGCAATAAACATGCGATGCTAGCTACTGAGAAGACAGTGAAATAAATGCAATGGCAATAAAAGAGAGACAGGCAATGTGAAGAGACAGGCAATAGACAATATGATACAGTCAGTGCATGTATAAAAATGAAAAGAACAAGGAACAGTATCATATACAGGTGATGTAGTATATGATTAAATAGGGAACTGTAATCTATTCTAAGTATTTGAAATAGTAGTTTCAAAATGTGATCGGCTTGGGAACATGTACGATAGCTACAGGGCCTGGCTAATCATGGGTGAAGGGCATGATTAACACTTATATTGTTCTATACTACAATAAGAGGTTATGATCATATTTCTTACTAACTACTTCCCCGCCCCCAACAAGTACTATGGATCCAACCATGACACGTCACGATACACGAGCAAGTCTAATCTATCATGTACGATGTCTAATATACATGTCGTGTACAATATCAATACGATAATCAATGTAACATCTCATGACTGCAGATCCAAGCTATACTAGTCTGTGTAACACAGTGTCAAGGATTCAGATATAACATTTCATGATTATTTAATTTATAAAAATTATCAAGGAATTGGAAATTATCAGAGAATGTACTTGCATTGGGTCCTTAGCTGGTAATTATTGGTGTCCTGTTCCAGAATATCCCCTGGGTGAAGCAACAGTCCTAAAAACACATCACAATAACACTGGTATTAGGTGCTACCCTAACACACAGTCTATAAACACTGGCCTCAGGGCCATGCCAGACAGGGCACTAGTCAACTAGGGTCATCGAGTACCTTCACCAATTAAACGTATTATTTTAATCAAATACATATATATGGTTATTCCAAAGTATATACAAAATAGGTATAACTGTATGTACATAAGTGGAAATATATTTTATTTATGTGAAAATTATACATCACTCATGTATATAAACTAATATACATGTACCAAAATACATATTAACTCATATTATATATATATATGCATACATACCAAAATAATACAATACTATATACAGGTGAATATACCAAAATGTGTTCTATAAGTACATATATATCAATACAGTTTTATATATATATACTATATATTTTTACATACCAAAAATATGTTTATACATATATATATATAGGTACACATATTTATACCAAAATGTATTAAATTAATATATTTTACCAATATATAATTATACCAAAATACATACATATATATGTTTGTACATATACCAAATAGTACGTACACTATATACAATTAGAGAAAATACACTATATATTTATAGATATATATATATACACATATACACACACAAATACACGTATACGTATTTATATACATATATGCATATTAAACATTAATCAATTAAATGCTATACATATACATATACTAATTTAAAATATACTATATATACTAATACACAATATTTATACATTAATACATACATATACTAAGTATATACACTATACATATATGTGTTAAACATTCACTAATAATTACTATACATATACATATTAGTATATACATAAATGTATATACGTATGTATATATATATATATACATATATATATGAAGAAAGAAAAGGGAGAGGAAGCTTACAGAGGATGGTCGGCGGAGGCTCGCCGGAGCTCAAGCGGTGGGGTCATGACAGGGAGGAGCAGCAGACGGAGGTGCACAGCTCGGTAGGGTGGTGGTGGTGCTGCCTTAGGTTGGCCGGAGTTGAGGTGCCACGAGGAGGAGGGGAGAGGCCGGATCTCTGTTGGTGGTGGTGGTGGCTAGGAGATGATGAAGGTGGTGGTCGGATGTAGATGGAGATGGTGCACGCCGGAGTTGGAGAACAGTTGTTGGGGACGACGGCCGGGTCGGGGGAGTTGTAGAGTGGGGAAGAGCGGGGCCGGGGCTTGGCTGACCGGAACAACAGGCCGGTGGGTGGCTGATAGCGGCTTGTAGAACCGGCAGTCGATGGAGATGGGAGCTGCAGCAGGAAGGAGGAGTCGCCGGAGTTAACAGGGAGTTGGAGAGCACCGGAAGGAACTGCGGTGAGCAGTTGCAGCGGGGAGGCAGGGTGGTTGGCCGCCGGGTGCAGGCTTGGCCGGGGTGCGTCGAGACAGCAGCCCAGCGGGGTCACCTTGGCTGGGGCGGCTCACCGGAGTTGACACAGAGGGCCGCCGGGGGATGGATTGACAGTAGGTAACAGTGTTCTCCCCTATTCAAATTCAAAAGGAAAAACAAAGAAGAAGAAGAAAGGAAAAAGAAGAAAATAGAAGAAGAAAGGAAAGAGAAGGAGAAAGGAAAGAGTTCATACGTTGGAGGGGAATATGGGGGCTTGTGAGGAGGTGGGGAAACCTAGGTTTTCTAGGGATTAGGGTTGATGTGACAAGACATTATATAGGGAGAGAGGGTGTATGGAATCAAAGGTGGTGATTGATCCCTTTTAAATGAGGGGTCCAGATTTGACATGGAGGAATAATAATTCATGTGGGAATGAGGGTGAGGTTTAATTAAAAATTAATAGGGCTCCCTCATTGGTTTAAACAAATGGGTGTTGACACCAAAAATGTAAATTTGCAAATTAGCCCCCTTAAATTTGGGTATTTGCACAGACACATAAAATGACAAAAATTTGGCGGGCGATTCGGTGTCCGATGTTTTGTAGGGTCAGGGGGCGCTGTATGATCGGTATGGGCTCAATTTGCAGGGCACTAGAATTAAATTAGGATTTTCAGAATCAGTTAAAATAGTATCCTCAATTTAATTAGAAATAAATGCAAGTTGTGTTCTAAAATTAATTAGGAGTACATGGAGCCAAAATCAGGTCAGGTCATCAATACCAATAATGAAGAAGACTTAGAACAGAATATTACCCTAATTTGGGCCGCACGAAAAATAGGTCAAGATTGCCTCCAATTTAAATTGGAACTCACAACGATATAAAATAAGGATTATTTAAATAACGTCCGCGACGATTTTTGTGCGACTAGAAATAATACACAGAGAGCATAATTATGAGTTGCAAAAATAGCAGAATGGAAGGCGGGCATGTCTAGGGCAAGATTGTGAAATTTGTTGGAAGACAAAAGTCAGGATAGCGCTCCAATTATCGAAGCAAAGGCAATGCGCAAAATATTAAATAAAATACGGTAATTAATTATAAACTCCAAGAATTTAAATTCTAACTAAATAATTAAATACAAAAAATTCCATAATTCCGACAGGTGGTCATCTACTGGGCTTCTAGGTCAAGTCTACTAGTTTAAAAATAAATGAACACTGCATATAATAATATATATTTAAATTACATATCACACATAATTATTTAAATTAAATATACTATCATGAAATTAATAAATTTTAACTAATAATATTAAATATTATGAAAAGTTGAAAATACCCCCATTTTCGGAACGTGGTAGTGACATCTCCTTCCTCCTATTGTGGTGGGCCCTAGCCCCTTCCCCAAGCAAGTATTAAATGTCCAAATTACCCCTTGGGGCATTTCATAAAGAAATTAATTAAGGAGGGAAGGTTATAGTCTAATATTTTTACTAATTAATTAATCCTCCTACTGAATGGGCCTAATTATTGGGCTCAATCTAAACCAAAATAAATGTTGGGTTCATGCATCTAATTTAACTAGTTAGGTCCACTACACAAGTTCCAAAATAAATACAATATCTAACAATTAATAATTAATACAACAAAAATTAATTACACATGCACAATATTTAATATGCTACTCCTAAAATAAAAATTTCTATGCCAATTACCAAACTATCCATGATTAAAAATATGAGGGTGACATGATACACAATTGATATGTCAATTTTGTAATTTTCTTTATTTGGATACAATTCACCATGTAACTTTTATAGTATATTTCATATGGACCCAATTCTTGGTCCAATGGGTATCCCTAAGCCAAGAGGTGATTCATAATGGTTAAATACATGATTTAGAACCTACCATAAAGGTGAATTCAGATCTATACCTATTGGGAGATGAATTTCCAATGAAAATAACAACGGACACAATCCGGACACGATCTCCTTGCCAAAGCTCTTCCTCCTTGTGCTTCTTGCTTCTCCAAGCTTTAAATCTCCTTGAGGAATGAAAATGAGAGGGAATGGGGGTGAATGAGAGGGAAATTAATAGGGGAATAATGGAGAATTGGGGATCTAGAATTTGAGAGTGAAAAGAATGAAATTAAGGGAGGAGAGAGAGAGAGAGAGAGAGAGAGAGGGGGGGGGGACAGAGAGAAAAGCCTTTGTATGGCCGGCCCCTCTTTTCCCCTATTCCAAGTAATTACAAATGTCCAATACACCCCTCTCCATCCAACTATGAATAGGATTAAGGATGGGCAATTTTGGAAGATCTCTAATTAAGTCTAATTAGTCTAATTCTTCTAATTAATTAGTGAGAATAGGTTATTGGGCTTGGTCCATGTTGAGCTCACTAGTTGTCATGATAAGTCTAATTAGCTTACAAGTGTCAAATCTAATTAATAGGCTAGCTCACTACACTTAAATAATAATACAAGTCTGTAATTAAATAAATAATACAAGCATCAAATAATTATTTTAGCACAATAATATAAATATTATAATCCTAAAATTAAATACTCATGCCAAATTACCAAACTACCCCTAGTTGAAAAAGTGAGGGTGACAAATCTATCCGCCTTAGAAAAATTTTGTTCTCAAAATTTAAGAAAAAAACTAAATACAAAAGCAATCATAACAAGCAAGGAAGAATCGTACCTCATGACTCAAAAAGATAAGGATAACGCTCGCGCATCTTGGCCTCTCGCACCCAGGTAGACTCCCCATGCGAGTGATGCCTCCACGCAACGAATACCAAAGGAATCGTCTGGTTTCGCAACACCTTCTCCCCTTAACCCAGAATCTCCATGGGCTGCTCTGGGTAGCTGAGAGTCGGACCAACCTTTATCTCTGAGTAATCCAATACATGGCTAGGATCTTCCACATATCATCTCAACTGTGATACATGGAACACGTTGTGCACACCCTCTAGTGCAGGCGGCTAGTCTACTCGGTAAGCCATTACACCGATCCTCTCAAGAACATCGAAGAGTCCGATGTACTGTGGACTAAGCTTCCCACCTCCTGCAAAACGAATCGTATCCCATGTCGAAGAAATCCTCAAGAACACCAGATCGCCAACCTAGCACTAAACATAGCTTTAGCTCTGTAACTAAAATAAGAAATCACAAGCAATATAAAAAAAAATCTATACCTCAAACTTCAATGGTCTCCGATGGCTATCGGTCCAATATCGATGTCTGTCTTGCGCCACCCGAAGCCTATCTCTAATAAGCTTTATCTTCTCAAATGCATCCATAGCCATCTCTGGTCCCAATAAGGGTCTCTCACCCACATCGTCCCAAGATAATGGAGTAAGATATCTCCATCCATACAAAGCCTCAAATGGTGATATCTCGATGCTGGCCTGGTAGCTGTTGTTATAAGTAAACTTTACCAAGTGAAGATGATCCTCCTAAGAGCCATCAAAATCTAAAATATAGGTTCATAGCATATCCTTGAGAGTCTGAATAGTCCTCTCCGACTTTCCGTTAGTCTGGGGTTATATGCGGTACTATACTTGATCTGGGTGCCAAAGCTAGCCTGGAAACTCTACCAGAAGTAGGATATGAAGCGACTATCGCCATCCAAGACTATCCTCATAGGAACTCTATACAATCTGACTATCTGATGTACATATATCTCCGTGATCTTCTCCGTAGACGTACCCACATTGAATTAAAGAAAGTGGGCCAATTTGGTCAACCTGTCGACGATGACCCAAATTGCATCTTTACCTCCTGGAGAACGCAACAGTCCCGAAACAAAGTCTATTATCACATGCTCCCACTTCCAATCTGGAATGGATAAAGGCTGAAGCAATCTACCTAGCCATTGTCTCTATGCCTCTAGCTGTTGGCATACCAAGCATCTGGATACAAAGCTCGCCACCTCCCGCTTCAAACTATACCACTAAACATGCTCTCTCGTATCACTATACATCTTGTTGATACCTAGATCCATAGAGTACTGAGATCGATGCGCCTCCTGAAGAACCTCCATCCTCTGCAATACAAAGTCCTCTGCTAATCGCATCCAGACCTGCACTCTGATGCTCCTCAGAGACTCATCCTCGAACTGTGCAGCTCTGATCCGGTCCATCAACTATGACTGTACCTGAAGTTCCCATATATGTACTGCAACTCTAGGGACCAACACTTCAATACCTAAGCTATCAAGATCAGCCAATAAATGCTTGTCCCTCTTCAAGTACATAGCTACTGGATACCTGCTCAAGGCATCAGAGACTATGTTGGCCTTTCCTAGATGGTACTGCAAAGAAATATCGAAGTCCTTCATCAACTCCAACCACCACCTTTGCCTGATGTTGAGCTTCTTTTGTTTAAACACATATTTTAAGCCCTTGTGATTTATAAAGTTCTCC
Source organism: Iris macrosiphon (assembly GCA_036927795.1). Taxonomy (NCBI): domain Eukaryota; kingdom Viridiplantae; phylum Streptophyta; class Magnoliopsida; order Asparagales; family Iridaceae; genus Iris; species Iris macrosiphon. Next base: position 57,580,908 of record JAYESA010000016.1, read on the forward strand.
ACTCGCTCTCCATACAAGTAGTTCTTCCACAGCTTAAGAGCAAAAATAAATGTTGCCAAATCTATATCATGGGTAGGGTAATTCTTCTCATGTGGATGTAATTGCCTGGAAGCATAGATAATCACCTTTCCATTTTTCTACAACACATAACCCAAACCCTTACCCGAAGCATCACTATATATAGAAAATCCTTATGTCCCCGATGGCAACGTCAACACTGGAGCTGTATTAAACCTCTTTTTTAGCTCCTCAAAAGCAGACTAAATATACTTATTCTAAATGAACTCCATGTCCTTCCTAGTTAGTCTAGTCATCGGCTCCGTAATCCTAGAAAAATCTTGAACAAATCTTCGATAATAGCCTGCCAATCCAAGAAAGTTCCTAATCTCCGTCACTGAACTCGGGGTAGACCATGACTCAACTGCTGATATCTTCTTCAGGTCTATTGAGATCCCGTCTCTAAAAATCACATGCCCAAGGAATTCATCCTTATTAAGGAAGAACTCACACTTTGAAAGCTTGCCATATAATTTCTCCTTCCTGAGAATCTCCATAACTATTTTCAGGTGCTTCTCATGCTCCTCTGGGGACTTTGAATATATCAATATGTCATCAATGAAGACCACAACAAACTGATCCAAGTACTGAAGAAACACCTTATTCATCAGGTTTATGAATATCGTTGGGGCATTGGTCAACCCAAACGACTTTACCAAGAACTCGAACTGCCCATACCGAGTCATGAAAGTTGTCTTCAGAATGTATTCCTTCTTCACTTTTACCAGGTAATACCCTAACCTCAAGTCTATATTTGAGAATACCTTTGCTCCGTTCAACTAATTAAACAGATAGTCAAACCGCGCCAACAGGTATTTATTCTTGATAGTGAGGTTGTTGAGAACCTTGTAGTTGATACATATACGTACCGATCCATCCTTCTTCAGTACGAATAATACCGGAGCACCCCACGAGGATGAACTAGAGCGGATGAAGCCCTTGTCCTATAACTCATCTACCTGCTTCTTCAACTCTACCAGTTCACTGTTGTTCACCCTATGGACATACTGTAATATCGGCTCTACGCCTGACACTAAGTCTATAAAGAACATAATATCTCCGTCTGGTGGCAACCCTGGTAACTCCTCAGAAAAGACATCCATATACTATACAATAAATGGATGTGTTGGCTCCTACTCTTTTACCAAAGCTCCATAAAAATCTCCTTTGCTCTGCGCTATTGCTCCTCTGACGAACTCAAACTCTGGCTTTCCTGGCGCCTGAAACAAAACTCTGCCTCCATAAAAATTGATACTAGCATGGTACCTACTCAACCAATCCTTCCCGAGTATTATGTCGTAGCTCAGAAGTGTCATTAAGAGTAGACACGCATTCAACTCTCGGCCTCCTAAGAAAACTTTCCGATACTTACAAACATCACTGAACAGGATAATGATACCCCCGGTCATGATCTTACAAGTCCTCGCCAACAGTTCAAACACAAGATGATGCTTCAAGGCAAAAGATACAGATACGAAACTATGTGAAGTACCGAAATCAAATATAGCATGAGCTAAAAAAAATCAAGATAGAGTGAATCTGAAATAACATCACCGACTGGATTTGTTGCTGCTAGTGCTGTACGACCTCTACTGCTGAGTCGGCCATGGAGGTCCTCTTTGCTGTCCCGCTGGTGGTCTTGCGGGTGCTCTCTGTGATTGAGCTCTGTCCTGAGCGGGGCAAGCAGGACCTCTAGGACAAGATCTCAACTGGTGGTCTCCTAATCCACAGAATATATACTGTCCCAATCTCATCCTACGATTAGGGTATTGGCGCTTTAGCTGGTACAGGGTACTGCTACATCGGTTGCTGGAAGTATCTCTAATGTTGTTGTTTAAAGATAGGCAGCTTTGTTGGACCTGTGCTAGTACTGGATCCTCCTATATTCCTCGGCCTCTTGTATCCAAGCTCTAGATCATCCTCTGCCTGTTATGTCGCCTCATAATCTTCTCAAAAATAATAATGGAGTCCCCATTCGTATGTGATTTGATCTCCTTGTTCAGACCCTTTCTGAACTTTCTGGCCTTTCCTCTGGGGTTCTGTCCCTCCACAAAGCGGCCTAATCTGTAATACTCTGCCATATATTCATCCACTATCATACCTCCATAAATGAGGTACTAAAATTGGCTCTCTAGAGATGTCAGAGCCACATCTGGGAAGAACTTTTCCTTGAAGAGCTCCTTAAAAGCTTCCCAAGTAAGTCCCGGTGCTGAGATCTTGGTATCCGTCGTGAACCAAGTCAATGCAATGTCAAACATCTTGCTTCATGTGACCTCTAGCTACAACCTCTCTAGAATCTGCACCAACCGTAGGTTTCTCTCAATGTCTTATCTCCAATCATTAGCATAAATAATCCCCTCAATGGCTTTAAAGTTCTTCGGCCCTATCCTTTTGAAATCTATGATAGTCTCCGGCCTCAGCTGCTGCGAGGTGAACTGAGATGGTATCGTATGTGGATGGACTAAGGTGACTCTCTCGACCGCGACAAACACAATCTGGTGGGCATTATCAATACCCTGCCTTATAACCTATGACTGGCGCTGCTGCACCTCTATCATCTGCTAAAAGAGTGCAAACATCTGCGTCTGATCGATTGTGGGTAGTGGAGGTGGAAGATCCTCTGAGACTATCGACGCTATTCTCGGTACCGGAGGTGGAGCACCCCTGAAAGTTGCTGCAAAATTACCCACCTGGATCGGTAAAGCGGACCTCTGAACTGGAGCAGCTGGAATGGAGCCTTCTGTTGCTACCCTCAGAGGCGACGAAGTGACCGACCTCGCTGACACTGCACCCGAGCGCTGGGAACGCGTCTTCGGCTGCATCTTGAAGATAGATTGAAACAAGAAATCAGTATTGAGTAAGATACAATATCATCAAAGAAGGACATAATTATTCAAAGTAAATCAAGCATTCAAATAGATAAGGATAGCAAAACAGATATTTAAAAATATTTTCTAGTTGTGATTCAGTATACTCTCACCCTATATCCTATATCCTAAAGAAGGTTCGTAGCAGTACTGCAGGTGAACACTACTACAATATTTCTCTAATTATGACTCTAGATATGCATAGGCCACCACTAAAAATGTGTCACAATCCGCACCAAGAATAAAGACACGAGTAGTGAGCAACGCCCAGCCTACGCTGCAGTATCGGCGTTAGAACGTTGTCTAGGTCAACAGTTCTAACTAAATATCTTAGACAATATATATAAGGTTCATGGCAATGTCATCTCCACTCCAAACGAAGGAACAATTATAATGACATGATAATTATAAACAATACTCAATCACAAAATAAAACTAAAGAAAGATAAAGCACGATTTGGAATAAAGAAGATGAAATAGGAATCATAATATAATCACAAGTCCACAATAATATTTACATGCCAAAAGTCTCAATAAAAGTCTAATAAAAGTCTATACAATAAGTCTAAGCCTCCTCATCATCTGGTACTGTCACGCCCAGTCCAAAATACTGAGGGACTATCCATGTGGTAATGGCCAGCAGCACAACTCCAATAGGCAAACCTAATTTAATGTAACCGTTAGAGTGCACTTAAGCTGTAATATAGATAAATAAAGTCTATTACTCCTATCACAGTATATAATCTAAACTAATCTCATCCACAGACAGTAAACACAATACAAGGAGATAGGATAATCAAGAAAATAAGTAAAGGAAACTGTCCATCATAACTCCAAAACTATATAATATCATGGGAAATAACAAGTCATCAAAACTGAAGAAAAAAATAAAACTGAGTACATCTATCCAGTGGTTAGAAGCAAGTCTCAATATCTAAAGAACATGGAAAGTAAATAAAATAGTAACTGTGCTCAAGAGAAGTCCTCGAGCACAACCTCATCCTCTGATGCAAGTACTGCTCCAACGTCAGCTCATGTCCCATAAACCTCAGAGTAACTCTCCTCAGTTATACCTGGAGACATAATCTGGATCCAGGTCCTCAAAGGACATAGCAAGGAACAAGGATTACTCAAGCCAAGTATAGTAAATGATAATAAATAATGAAAAGAGGTGTGCTCAGGGTATCTAACATAATTTATCTATGTGTATGCAAGTGAAAATGTACTCGTCCGCTAAACCACCCAGTTTCATATATATAATAGGGGTACTAGTGATAGTAGTAATAATAGTAGTAGGTACGTATAAGCCCCGTTAAGGTACATACAGTACTATAATACTACTAGAGTTTGGTAGTCCAACTGTACGGTAAGTTCTCCCCAACCACATGTATCTCATGCCTCTTGTCACGAAATGCAAGACAATCTCTATCTATCAAGTCAAGGTGTAAATAATAGCACTAGTACAAGTCTCCAGGCCTGTCCTAAAATAGAAGCCGGGATCCTCGAATATCTTAAGAGTGGCTACTGTGCATGAAAGTCGAGTACAATGTCATATGGTAATCATGCAAGAGTAGCACGAGTAGGTAAGTGCTGACAATGCAACTAACGATACCCAAACTCCAGTAAGGAAGTTGACACCCGAATGTAATCTGGAAGCTAAGTATCGTGGTAGTCCTAGATCATAACAATTACAAGCAATAAAAGAAAAAGCAAAAATAAAATAACTAGAGCATAATCTACTATGAAAAAGGCAAGGTACACTTGCCTTATGTCTGCTGCTGCGATGTAGCGAGTCCCAAGTACACATCCGATGGTGCCGCATTTTTGATGTGCCCTGTCAGTAATATATAAATAAATACTTAATTCTAATATTTAATACTTTTATATAAATTATAGAGTCATCGTGCGCTCATTAACCACGTCGCATTGTTGGTGCCAATGATACTACGCATGACTAGTGCGGTACGTCGTACCATGTTGTACACCCCATGTTACGTTCAACCATAACATGGAGAACACGCATACACGTATATAATATATATAATTTTATATTATAATTGCATGCATTTTTTTATATATACATATTGGTTATGTTACGCATACAATACATACGTACAAGTTTCTTACAACATAGTGATCAATTGTCCATAGTCTAAGACCCTAATATTCATGCTTTAGTATATATAAATTCTGAAATAACACCCAATAATTTCTGAAATTAATATTAAAATCTGAATTTTAAATTCTTTAAAATACAAAACTCATATTGCATGCTACAACTTAAACCAAACCAATAAATGTGCTTGCATGATCAACTAGTAGGTTGCATAGATTATATACAAAAAAGGAGGGCATTTTTTATCATGCATGTATGAGTTCTTGGTTCTCTAACATATACATACATATATGAAGGAAGGAGGGTTTGATCAACTTACCAAGTCTTGATGCCTACGGGGTTCGGTTGAAGTCTGACTGCTTTTCGACTTCACGAAGGAGTTACTCCGCCTCTAGGTCGACCCGTAGTCGACAAAAGAGCGACCGTGGGGTGGTGGAGAGGTGGTGCAAGGTAGCACAGGGGGGACTGCTGCTGTGGCCCGATAGGTTTAGGGGGAGGAGGTCGAGTGGAGGTGTCGGTGGTGGTGTTGGTGTTGTTGGTGTTGTTGGTGGAAGGAGGAAGAAGGACATGGGGATGTAGAGAAGAAGAAGATAGAAGGAAAGAGGAAGCACACATGAAGAGGAGGGAAGGGTCGGCTGCAAGTTTGTATGGGGGTGGCGTCCTGTCACGACCCGTACCCAAAATTTTGGCATGAGTCATGGGTACGTCTAGCCTACGCCGCATCATCGACGGTAGAACGTCGTCAAGGTCTTAAAATACTAGCACAACTCACAAAATAACCTATCAATAATCTCAACTCCATAAGGAGATCAAGGAATATACATATGATCATCAATTCATAAGGTACTCAATCACAATAACTATAAAAAGATAAATTGTCACGACCCGCACCCGAAAATCGGGCATGAGTCGTGGGTACATCCAGCCTACGCCGCAACATCGGCGGTAGAACGCTGTCTAGGTCAACTATCTAGATAACAATCTCACGCAATCAATATATATCCCTGTCAAGATCTCAACTCCAAACAGAGGAGCAATATCATAATGATAATCAAGTACTCAATCACGAATCTAAGCACGATAAGATAACAAAGAAGACTAACAACTCCAAAGTCTAACCAACAACAACCACAACATCAATAATAATAATACAACATCCTGAATCAAATATAATACAAGGTCTCAATCCAAAACCGGAGACAAATCCGGTGCTAAAGCTAACAAAAACAACAACAACGTCTTAGTGATCCCGGCTACCAATCCGGAAATCACTCCTAAACTAGAGGGTCCCTGTCTGCACCATCGACAGGCTCAGGTCCATAAAATATGGGACACCAATCCTCCGGATACTCTGGAAAAAATATGTCCAATCAGGACTGGAGCAAGTACATCTCTAACAACAGTTCCAGTTAAATGATAAAAACTATAAAACAGTTGTAGCAAGTAGCAAGAAGAATGAAATAAAGTATGGAACAAGAAATATACATGTATCACTGGTGCATAAAGGTAAAGATGCATGAATATCAGAAGCAAGATAGTAATAACTGCAAGATACAAGAAATCTAAGCTAAGATCAAGTCCATGCACATGAACGTGTAGTGAGTCCAGCATGAAATACATGTAGTGAGTCAAGTCCAGAAACATGTAAGTGAGACAAGCAAGAAATACAAGTGAGTCCAGACTATAAAGAATGAACTCGGTGTCTTTGAAATACTTGTTTCGACATATAAACGGCTAGGGGTAAGTACGGCTCACCGCGCACTGGGTGCGCGGCTTCTATCATTCCAGATTAGACTAGAGGGAGTGATTCCGGATAATTCCAGATGGAAATGTTTACATGTCTACTCGAGTATTTCTTCGCCCCGACTAGTACAAGTGAATCCAAGACCCGACACGTAAATCAAGATGAGTCCAGCCTGAAACATGAGTGATGCCTGTAAGGTGATGCCAGTAGTGATTCCAGAATAGAGGCCAGAAATATGAAATATACGTGTCAGAAGTAAATGAATCCAGAAATACTAGTCCGTGTCCCATGTTGTGCCAGAAAAATTAGATGATACTATACTAGAAGTTGAATCATAATAATCATCAGATAATGAAAACTATCAGAGAATGTACTCGCGTGACGTCCTGAGCAACTTGCGATCCGAACTGGTATAGCAAGGACCTATTGCGAAAAGCAAGATTAAACAGGTTTCTAATGAGTTAAACAGATATAAAATAACTAAAAATAGGCTTCTAGGGTCATTCTAGGTCAAACGGGTCAAACCGGTAAAATCTGGGTCAAAAGTCAACTCTTGGTCCAAAAAGTCAACCATAGGTCAAAACTAGGTCAAAAGTTGACTTTGGCGGTCAACCGAGTAAACTACGGTCAAGTCTAGGTCAAACTAGGGTGGCCCTAAAATTCTAGGTCAAACTGAGCTCATTAAGCTAGAAAACTCTCAAACTCGCCTCCTTGAGATACCGGGATACCCTCGGTATCCGATACCTCAGCCTACGCTATCCGCCCCGTCTATGCCCTCTAAAACCTATGCTAGCACGCATAAATATATACACATATACATAAAAACCTATCTCTAAACTCAAACCTAGGCAATTGCTCAAAAACCCCGCTCGAAACCCAATACCTTGGATATCTCAAGGTATTGAGATACCTCTCTAAACTCAACCCTACTACCCCTCTAGCTAACTAACTATGCATAAACATATATATCTAGCTATAATCTAGGCTAAAATATATATCTAGCACATATATATATATACCTAAATACCTATATGCATATATATAGATATCCACAAACACACATTTACCTTACCTTATACCCACTCTCAAATATATAAATATATCTATATCTAGATATCTAACTATCTATCAAGCTATAGGTATATATATATCTAAGCATATAGATATAGATATCTAACTATATCTAACTATCTATCTATCTATATAACTATCTAGTTATCTATCTATCTATCTATCTAACTAGTTATCTATATCTAGTATTTATTTACCTATCAATCTATCTATCTATTAATCCATCTAACCATCTATCTATCTATTAATCTATCTATATAGATATACATATCTATCAATCTATCTCTCCCTCTACTACCTGCCTCTCCGCACCCTGCACACAAACGCGGCTGCTGCGCTTGCTGCTGCTGCTGTGCAACATGTTGCTGCTGTTGTAGCAGCTGTGCACTACACAGCAGTGCGCTCTGCTGCGCCAGCGCTCGCTGCACGCTGCACAGGCCCCGCTGCACCCGCTGCTCGCTGCACCTGCTGCTGAGCTGCTGCTGGCATTGCTGTTGAGCTGCTGCTGCTTGCTGCTGCTGTGCAGCTGCTGTGCACAGCACAACAGCTGCTGCACAGTGCTGCTGCTGCATGTTGTTCTCCCTCCCCCCCTTGCTGCACTCTCACACACACACGACCACACACACACAATCACAAGACACACACACACATATATACCTATATATATACAACTAGATATATGTATATACACACACTTATATATATAATCTAACACACACACACTAACATATATATCTACACACACATTAACATATATAAACACACATACACTCACATGCACAAACACACACACACACTCTTATATACACAAACACATATCTATATATATATATATAAACACACATATATCTATCTCTCTCTCTCTCTCTCTCTATATATATATATATATATATATATATATATACACACACACACTAATATATATACATATACACACACACACTCAAACATATATATATATATACACTCACACAAACTCACTCTCACACACCCTCACACACACACTCTCACAAACACACAATCACACACACAAATACACATATATATATACACATACACACATACATGTAGAAATATACACACATACACAAACTCATATATATATATATAAACACTCACTCACACTCACACAAACACTCACTAATACATATACACAAACACAATTATAGGTATATACAGACAAATATGTATACATACTACACATATCTATAAATATATATATATAGTGAGACACACATACATATAAATATATATATAGAAAGACACATATACACCTATATACAAAACACAACACAACACACAACAATGCACACAACACCCACCAACGCGCGCCCAACGACCCCGACACGCACAAACACCTATAAATATATAAAATATAACCCAAAAATTCTAGCAAATACTCCCACAAGCTAACCCAACGCGCCCTCAAGCCCGAAACTAAGAAACCATGCCGAAATGGCCGTTCGGTCATTTCGACGAACACGCGGTGTGCGGTTCGAAAAACCTCCAGAAACGCACAACAAACCAACTCGAAATCGACCCAAAATTTACCCTCGGGTTCTAAACAATGTCTAGATCCTAGAAAAAATGCTACCCCGTCGATTATAGGCCCGTGGCGTAAACGCTCACGCACTTAGAACCGGCGACGACGAAAACCCAAAAAACGCCCGAAATGCCCGTTTCTCTGCGACATGACTTCCCGTATCCGAACGGAGACACGCACTAACCCTCAAGACACCTGACATCGTCTATCTAGGTCCGTCTCACCTAGGGCATCACCCAAAATTGGGCCAATTTTGAATTCCACCCGAAATGGACACAAAACCTAATGTTAAAGTCTCCAAACTCAGCCAAACTTGTTCCAACTTCCTTCCACGGGTAGGCTTAGGGTCTAAGAAGGTTCTAAACCACTAATTACACTACATAAAAGTAATTAGCAAGGGAAAAGTTAGGGTTTACCTCTTAGGAGTTGAAATCCCAAGGCCAAAGTCTCCAAAAAGCTCCAAATCCACCACAACTAGCTTCCAAGCTCCCAATCCAAGCTCCAACACCAAATCTAGGCTCTACCCACCTAGGTTGGGAAAGAATGTAGGGTTAGGGTTAATACAAAAGTAAGAAATGGAAGGAGGAAGGAAAGAAAATGGGTAAAACTTACTTGGAGGAAGGAAAGAAGAAGAAAGAAGAAGTGGAGAAGAAGAAGAAGTGAAGAAGAAGACAAAGAAGGAAATTGTGGATGGCTGCTTCTCTTGGTCGGGTGGGGGCTAGGAAATATGGGCCAGCCATGTAAAGTAGGTTTCCAAAGTCTCCAAATGTCCAAAATGCCCTCCTCTCACTTGGGTTTGGGTTTCGGGTTCCAAAAGCAATCAAACTAACTCCAAATCTCTCCAACTAACCCACGAAAAATATAATAAATATTCTAAACCCAAAAATAGGTCTCACAAGGGTGCGGGTTGGGTCGGACATGGGTCCACTAGGGTCTAACATGGGTCCAAGCTAGCCAAAACCCTAAAACAATCAATAAAAAATATTACAACCACTAATTAAATATAAATACAATTAATTACAAATAATACACAATGAACCCAAATTAAAATAAAAAAAATACCCAGCTCTGGAAATGGGGTGGTGACAAGCCTATCCTCCTTAGAAAAATTTGTCCTCGAAATCTAAAGTCAATCGCACTCCCTCTAGGTCAAACCCCTAACAATCACAGTCAAGAAATTCTACCTAAACAACATACAAGATTATGGTCCTATTGGTCGTGTTATCACAGTCTCAATCAGGATCACTACACAATCTACCACAGCACTATAGAAAAGTCTAACAGGTAGTAATGAAGCACACCACAAGGAATAGAAAAGGACAAGAAGAAGAACAAAGAGACCGACCTGCTAATCCGACACCCGTAGCATCGGCCTCCTCGACCGTCAACGCATAAGCCCTGCCCTGCTGGGGTGTATCCCTCTGCTGGTGCGGGGCATAATATTGTGCCACAGGTGGACTAGCTCCAACTCTCCGATCCTGTGCTCCGCCCAATGGAGGTGCAGTGGGGCAATCTTTCATCTGGTGAGCAGCGGATCCACAGAACAAACACACCTTCAGCCTCCTCCTACAAACATCCCAAGTGGGTCCTGCCTTCCTGTAGTAGGCACAAGTGGGCACCCTCTGATCCTGACCCTACTGTGCTGCCTTCTACACATAGGGACGCTTAGCTGGTCCCGTACTGCCACTCGCACTGCATGAATCATCCCTGCCTCTCTTGGACTTGAGCTCCAAATCATCCTCTGCTCTCTGAGCATCTCCTACTATCTGCTCGAAAGTCGCCTCACGGTCACTCCTAGTCAAAGACTCGACCGCCATGACCAAGCCCTTGTGAAACTTCTTCCCCTTTGCTGCCTCACTCAAGCCCTCCATAAATCTGCCCAGAGGCAGAACTCTGTTGCGTACTCGTCCACTAGCATGCTCCCCTGGACGAGTGCCTCGAACTGGCTCTCCAAAGCACTGAGCGCCACATCTGGGAAAAACTTCTCCTTAAAAAGCCTCTTGAAAGCCTCCCAAGTAAGCCCTGGTGCCACGATCCTCGTATCTGTGCGATACCATATCAAAGCAAGGTCGAACATCTAACTGCCAGCTACCTCTATCTGTATGCTGTCTGGAATCTGTGCCAGCCTAAAGATGTCCTCAATCTGCTCTATCCAGTCATCCACGTACAGGATCCTTTCTGTACCCCGGAACTCCTTGGGCCGCATCCTCTGGAAGTCAATGATGCTGCCCGGCCTCGGGCGCTGAATCTGATATGCCTGTGGCTGAATCTGTGCCACCCTGTCCACTGCCGTCATGGCCACCTGGTGGGCGTTCTCAATGCCCAGCCTCATCACATCCACCTGACGGTGCTGTGCGTCCATCATCTCCCTGAAGAACGCAAACAATTGTGCGGTATCTACTGGTGTAGGAAGTGGTGGTGGAACCACTTGAACGAGTAGGGTAGTCCTCGGATCGACAAGTGGAGGAGGATCCCCGAGAGAAACAGATGCTCCCTCAACTACAGGAGTGGTGAGTGGAGCGGTAGCAGCTGCCTGAATACGAGCTGGACGAGAGGTAGCAGACCTTCCGGTGGTAACTGCTGGAACGGTACGATGCGATCGTATCTTCGGAGGCATCCTGAACACAGATCAAAGGAAGTCAATATGGCGCAAGAAACAATATCATCAAAGAAGGACAGTAATATTTCAAAAGAAAACAATTTTAGAATAATTAGATTGGAATTGTTCCTAGTCGTGATTGAGTACACTCTCATCCTAGATCCTATATCCTATAGCAGGCTCGCAGCAGTACAACTAAGTTATTGTACCACCACGACATCGCACTAATTATGAATCGAGTCCTACATGGGGCCGCCACCAAAAACGTGCCACGACCCGCACCCGAAAATCGGGCATGAGTCGTGGGTAAATCCAGCCTAACCCGCAGCATCGACGGTAGAACGCTGTCTAGGTCAACTATCTAGATAACAATCTCAAGCAATCAATATATATCCCTGTCAAGATCTCAACGCCAAACGGAGGAGCAATATCATAACGATAATCAAGTACTCAATCACGAATCTAAGCACGATAAGATAATAAAGAAGACTAACAACTCCAAACTCTAACCAACAACAACTACTACAACAACCACAACATCAATAATAACAATATAACATCCTGAATCAAATATAATACAAGGTCTCAATCCAAAACCGGAGACAAATCCGGTGCTAAAGCTAACAAAAACAACAACAACGTCTTAGTGATCCCGGCTAGCAACCCAGAAATTACTCCTAAACTAGAGGGTCCCTGTCTGCACCATCGTCAGGCTCAGGTCCATAAAATATGGGACACCAATCCTCTGGATACTCTGAAAAAAATATGTCCAGTCAGGACAGGAGCAAGTACATCTCTAACAGCAGTTCCAGTTAAATGATAAAAACTATAAAACAGTTGTAGCAAGTAGCAAGAAGAATGAAATAAAGTATGGAATAAGAAATATACATGTATCACTGGTGCATAAAGGTAAAGATGCATGAATATCAGAAGCAAGATAGTAATAACTGCAAGATACAAGAAATCTAAGCTAAGATCAAGTCCGTGCACATGAACTTGTAGTGAGTCCAGCATGAAATATATGTAGTGAGTCAAGTCCAGAAACATGTAAGTGAGACCAGCAAGAAATACAAGTGAGTCCAGACTATAAAGAATGAACTCGGTGTCTTTGAAATACTTGTTTCGATATGTAAACGGCTAGGGGTAAGTACAGCTCACCGTGCACTGGGTGTGCGGCGGCTATCATTCCAGATTAGACCAGAGGGAGTGATTCCTGATGATTCCAGATGGGAATGTTTACATGTCTACTCGAGTATTTTCCCACCCCGATTAGTACAAGTGAATCCAAGACCCGACACGTAAATCAAGATGAGTCCATCCTGAAACATGAGTGATGCCTGTAGTGATGCCTGTAGGTGATGCTAGTAGTGATTCCAGAATAGAGGCCAGAAAGATGAAATATACGTGTCGCAAGTAAATAAATCCAGAAATACCAGTCCGTGTCCCGTGTTGTGCCAGAAAAATCAGATGATACTATACTAGAAGCTGAATCATAATAATCATCAGATAATGAAAACTATCAGAGAATGTACTTGCTTGACGTCTATTGCAAAAAGCAAGGTTAAACAGGTTTCTAATGACTTAAACAGATATAAAATAACTAAAAATAGGCTTCTAGGGTCGTTCTAGGTCAAACGGGTCAAACCGATAAAATCTGTGTCAAAAGTCAACTCTAGGTCCAAAAAGTCAACCCTATGTCAAAACTAGTTCAAAAGTTGATTTTGGTGGTCAACCGAGTCAACTACGGTCATGTCTAGGTCAAACTAGGGTGCCCGTAAAATTCTAGGTCAAACTGAGCTCATTAAGCTAGAAAACTCTCAAACTCGCCTCCTTGAGATACCGGGATACCCTCGGTATCCGATACCTCACCCTACGCTATACGCCCCGTCTATGCCCTCTAAAACCTATGCTGGTACGCATAAATATATACACATATACATAAAAACCTATCTCTAAACTCAAACCTAGGCAATTGCTCAAAAACCCCGCTCGAAACCCAATACCTTGGATATCTCAAGGTATTGAGATAACTTGGAATCTCAAGGTATTGAGATACCTCTCTAAACTCAACCCTACTACCCCTCTAGCTAACTAACTATGCATAAACATATATATCTATCTACAATCTAGGCTAAAATATATATCTAGCACATATATATATATATATATACCTAAATACCTATATGCATATATATAGATATCCACAAACACACATATACCTTACTTTATACCCACTCTTAAATATATAAATATATCTATATCTAGATATCTAACTATCTATCTAGCTATAGGTATATATATATATCTAAGCATATAGATATAGATATCTAACTATATCTAACTATTTATCTATCTATATAACTATCTAGTTATCTATCTAACTAGTTATCTATATCTAGTATTTATTTACCTATCAATCTATCTATCTATTAATCCATCAAACCATCTATCTATCTATTAATCTATTTATATAGATATACATATCTATCAATCTATCTCTCCCTCTACTACCTGCCTCACCGCACCCTGCACGCAAACACGGTTGCTGTTGCTTATACTGCAGCTGCTGCTGCTGTGCAGCATGTTGCTGCTACTGCAGCTGCTGTGCACTGCACATCAGCGCACTACGCTGCGACAGCACTAGCTGCACGCTGCGGCAGCGCTTGCTGCACGCTGCACAGTCCCTGCTGTACCCGTTGCTCGCTGTACCTGCTGCTGAGCTGCTGCTGGCATTGCTGCTGAGCTGCTGCTGCTTGCTGCTGCTGTGCAGCTGCTGTGCTGTGCACAGCAGCTGCTGCACAGTGCTGCTGCTGCATGTTGTTCTTCCCCCCCCTCGCTGCACTCTCACACACATACGACCACACACACAAAATCACAAGACACACACACATATATACATATATATATACAACTAGATATATGTATATACACACACTTATATACATAATCTAACACACACACACTAACATATAAATCTATACACATATTAACATATATAAACACACACACACTCATATGCACAAACACACACACACTTATATACACAAACACATATCTATATATATATATATATAAACACACATATATCTATATATATATACACACACACACTAATATATATATACATATACACACACACAATCAAACATATATATATATATATACACTCACTCACACAAACTCACTCTCACACACGCTCACACACACACTCTCACACACACTAACACACACTGTAACAAACACACAACCACACACACAAATATACATATATATATATACACATACACACATACATGTATAAATATACACACATACACAAACTCATATATATATATATAAACACTCACTCACACTCACGCACACACTCACTAATACATATACACAAACACAATTATAGGTATATACACACAAATATGTATACATACAACACATATCTATAAATATATATATATAGAGAGACACACATACATATAAATATACATATAGAGAGACACATATACACCTATATACAAAACACAACACAACGCACACAACGCCTACCAACGCGCGTCCAACGACCCCGAAATGCACAAACACCTATAAATATATAAAATATAACCTGAGAATTCTCGCACACACTCTCCAAAGCTAACCCAACGCGCGCACAAGCCCGAAACTTAGAAACCACGCCGAAATGGCCGTTCGGTCATTTCGACGAATACACGGTGTGCGGTTAGGAAAACCTCCTGAAACGCACACCAAACCAACTCAGAATCGGCCCAAAATTTACCTACGGGTTCTAAATGATGTCTAGATCCTAAAAAAAATGCTATCCCGTCGATTCTTGGTCCGTAGCAAAAACGTGCACGTACTTAGAACTGGCGACGACGAAAACCTCGAAAACGCCTGAAACTCCCATTTCTCCACGACACGACTTCCCGTGTCCGAACGGAGACACGCACTAACCCTCAAGACACCCGAAAACATCTACCTAGATCCGTCTCACCTAGGACATCACCCAAAATTGGGCCAATTTCGGATTGCACCAGAAATTGACACAAAACCTAGTGTTAAAGTCTCCAAACTCAACCAAACTTGTTCCAACTTTCTCCCACGGGTAGGCTTAGGGTCTAGAAAGGTTCTAAACCACTAATTACACTACATAAAAATAATTAGCAAGGGAAAAGTTAGGGTTTACCATTTGGGAGTTGAAATTCCAAGGCCAAAATCTCCAAAAAGCTCCAAATCCCCCACAACTAGCTTCCAAGCTTCCAATCCAAGCTCCAACACCAAATCTAAGCTCTACCCACCTAGGTTGGGGAAGAATGTAGGGTTAGGGTTAACATAAAAGTAAGAAATGGAAGGAGGAAGGAAAGAAAATGGGGAAAATTTACTTGGAGGAAGGAAAGAAGAAGAAAGAAGAAGTGGAGAAGAAGAAGAAGAAGAAGTGAAGAAGAAGAAGAAGGAAATTGGGGAGGGCTGCTGCTCTTGGTCGGGTGGGGGCTGGGAAATAGGGGCCGCCCATGTAAAGTAGGTTTCCAAAGTCTCCAAATATCCAAAATGCCCTCCTCTCACTTGGGTTTGGGTTTCGGATTCCAAAAGCACTCAAACTAACTCCAAATCTCTCCAACTAACCCACTAAAAATATAATAAATATTCTAAACCCAAAAATAGGTCTCACAAGGGTGTGGGTTGGGTCGGACATGGGTCCACTAGGGTCTGACTTGGGTCCAGGCTAGCCAAAACCCTAAAACAATCAATAAAAAAATAATACAACCACTAATTAAATATAAATACAATTAATTATAAATAATACACAATTAACCCAAATTAAAAAAAAAGAAATACCCGGCTCTGGAAATGGGGTGTTGACATAAATGGCATGATACGAAATAAAGATATAAAGAAGTTTTGACATAAGTCTAGAACACAACTCAAAAATAACAATAAGTCTAGAGTCTAGCTATCTCAACATAAATAAGGTCTTAGCATAATACAACTCAAGTCTTACAGTTTTCGAACAATCTCATACATAAATAAACTAGGCTAAGTACTGTCTAAACAACTGCGGGCGGTGTCTCCTCTAAGGAGAGTAGATCCTTTGGAATCTCCGGGATGTAATCTCCATCTGCTCCTGGACCATAATGTGTAGGACAAAAATCCTCAAGATCTTCTAAAAAATATTATCCAGTCAGGATTGGAGCGAAGCACAAATACTAACAGCAATTTTAGTTATATTAACAAAAATTATAAAATAGTACAAGGAAATATATGATAAAGAAAATACTAAAAAGTAAAAAATACTGGAGAGACATGTAATCAGCATATAAAACTAACTAGCAATGAAAAAATATATGGAAATGCTAGAATTGAGTGCACTGAAATAAAAAAATAGGAATTTTAGCTAAGTATTGTAAAATATCAGTTTGCTATGTGATCGACTTGGGACTAGATCAGGCTTGTTATATATGATTGGCTATGATACATATGAGGTAGTGCTAACCATATGGTTAGCTATGATGCAAACAATAGTTAGGCAAATAATATAAAATAGGCTATGAGACATGTAAATAGTCTGGCTACACCCTACATGATATGTAGGGAGAGCTATGATGCATATAAAGTGTGGTATGATCACATAATCTTGCTGATATTTCTTCGTCCCCAGCTAGTATGATGGATTCCAATCACGACTTCTCATGAAAGGTATCTATGATACTAGCCCCTGTATCGGAATCAAGTATAGACTACAACTAGAATCATAGTAATGATCAAAATAATAAAAACAATCAGAGAATGTACTCGCCTGTGGTCCTGTGCAAAGAACAACAAACAGGGTCTGAACAGGAGGGAAAATTACCTATATAATAAATAAAAATGTAAATGAGTGTTTTTGAATCAAAAATAATCTTAACTAATGTTATTCTAGGGTTCAAGGTCAACTCTGGGTATTTGGGATCAAACTAGTCATCACTTGTCAAAACTAGGTTATAACTAGTTTTTAGGTCCAATACTAGTCATTCTCAACACCTATAGTATTTACCTACTAATCTCACAATTGAACACTACCCATGCCTTGGTATCACAATACCTTGGTATCTTAGATGCTAAGGTGTATATATATATATATATATATATATATATATATATATATATATATATATATATATATATATAGTAGTATAACCAATAGGTAATATCTAGTCATTACCTTAACATACCCCGAATACCTTAATACATACCTAGTACAACTAAATATCAACCATCAGCCCATATCTTAACTTGACTCATGGCTTAAACAATAATACCCCCAACTTACCTACATTACCTTGGCCTAATATCTTGGTCATATAACCAAGACCTAGACATAGCCCAAGGTATAATCTGATACCTTGATACCCTTATCACCCTACAACTCACACTGATACTCCCAACCGAAACTCATTTATACCCCATATCTCATACTTAATCTACATGATACATACTTTTTCCCCACTTCGATACACTCACCCATATACATGGGTATCCTGGTTACCAATACTCCCCATATCTAACTATGTCATGACAACTACCTACCCGTCCAAGATACCTTTCCTATTCTTGTCAATCTAGTTAATACCCTTACATAAGGATACCTACTGATACTTGTTTAGAACTCAACACTCAAAATAATATACTTCTTACCTATTGTACTAAAAGCATGTATCATTCCTCACTCCGGATACAAACTAAAATAGCGGCCATATGTGCAAATTGGTACAGACCTAACTGTGCATCACAGTGTACTAGTTGCATGCACTCGAGTTAGTTGCAACCACAGGCTCCAACCTCTGTTACTGTAACCCTGGATGTAGTTGCTGCAACCCAATATTCCACTTTCTCCTGTGCACACACACACCATGCTTTGCCATCCACAGCTTCCTTACTTGCACCACTGCCAATTTCCTCCCTTGTGCACAGCCACCAACACCCTCAGAACCCAGGCTTGTAACCTGTCTTACACCCTCCATTCCCTGTATCTTCCCTCCTAACAGAATTATACCACTGCACTTGACCCTTTTACATGTAACTTGGCACTCACAACATCACCCATAGCAACTCCATACATCACCTCACTTTGTTCTAATAAACTGAACACCTAAACCTCTGAACACCCTTAGATACATGGGTTGATACTCTAAATAAAATTTCTGGTTGACACTCTACCTCACTAGGACACAAGTGCACAAATTTATACACTCTGATACTTACATTCAGACCTCAACCATTGGATTGGTACCCTCCTCTACACCGGGAACCCGACCCCCCCCCACACTTGTACACAGTGTGCACAGTACACTGAATTAGTTCTCCACTCTGGTTGACTCTAGAGCACCCAATATAGTGTGCTCACCGCTCAGCTACACACTATAAACAATATATATAGATATCCAATAACACATGAATTAGGCATTATAAATAGGTATACTTTCTACTAATCATTTTATCAAGCACCTCGAGTGCACCAATGTGATACTATATGATACACCCCCAACCTAAATCCGAAACCCTTAATAACCCATAAAACATAGTGTATTGAAGAAAAAGAGAAAATATACCCATGAACACAAAATTCCCAAACTATGAGCAAAATATCAAGAATAAAATATTATGGAATCAATAGAGATAATTTTTCTCTCCTTGAGGGTGTTCCTAAACCATGGGTGGGCTCCTAATGGCCAAGCAAATAAGTAAGACAAAATTAAAGGTGAGATTTTATATTTTTACCTATTGGGAGATGGATTCCCAATAAAACTTCTTCTTCTCCCAAGCTCCTTGAAACCTAAGCTTCTAGGCTTCTTAGATGAGGAAAATGAGAGGGATTGGGATTTAAATTTCTGAAAATTGGTGGAAGAAAGAAGGGGTTTAGGGAAGAACTACTTTTAGAATTTTTTATGAGCTAAGAATGAACTATAGGGAGGCTCCCTCTCTATATATAGGGCCGCCACTATGAGGACTTTGGGTTTGCAATGCATAAATTCCTCAATGCCCCTATGGTTAGTCATAAAGAGTTATTCAATTAAATGAGCTTTAATCCTATGTGAGGGTTTAACAAATTTCTAATTAGAATGGATATGGATTAACTAGTAGGTTCAAAATATCTAGTCTAAGGTTGAGACTAATGTCACATCAAGTCTAGTCCACTAACCCATATCACTAATAATAATATATATTATACATATCATGTAACTATAAACACAATATATATAGAGATATTGCAAATGATAATATTTCCCCTACTCTAGAAATATGGTAGTGACAACTCTACCCTCCTAAAAAAAATCGTCCTCGAAATTGAACTATACTAGCACAAGAACACAATCAGAACAATAAGAACTACGTCAAGGCTCGAAGAATATACGGGTACTGCTCGCGCATTTTGTCCTCCCTCTCCCAGGTTAACTCACCTGGAGATTAATATCTCCATGCAATACGAACCAAAGGAATAGTCTGGTTCCGTAATACCTTCTCCCTATAATCCAAAAGCTCTACGGGATGCTCAGGATAGCTAAGAGTCGGACCCACCTCGATCTCCGAGAGATCTAGTACATGACTAGGATCTGCCATGTACCATCTTAGCTGTGATACGTGGAACACGTCATCTACTCCCTCCAGTGCAGGCGACAAGTCTAGCTTGTAGGCCTCTGCACCGACCTTTGCAAGAATACCGAAAGGTCCGATGTACCATGGACTAAACTTTCCGCCTCTACCAAAGCGAATCGTGTCTCGTGTCAGAGAAATTTGCAAGAACACAAAATTGCCAACCTAGAACAATACAGCCTTAACACACAATCTAAAACAAAGCAATTACAAGCAATTAAAATAAAACATATACCTAAAACTCCAAGGGTCTACGGTGGCTGTCGGTGCAATGCCGCTGTCTGTCATGCACCACTCGAAGTCTATGAGTTTTGCCTTCTCTGCTACATCCACAAACATCTCAGTTCCCAATAACGCTCTCTTACAAACATCATCCCAAGATAACAGTATACGACACCTTCGTCCATATAGAGCCTCGAATGGTGATATATCGATACTGGCCGGGTAGCCGTTGTTGTAAGTAAACTCTACCAGGTATAGATGATCCTCCTAAGAACCTCCGAGATCCAGAACAGAAGTGCGTAGCATATCCTCGAGAGTCTAAATAGTCCTTTCTGACTGTCCGTCTGTCTGGAGGTGATATGCGGTACCAAACTTTATCTGAGTGCCCAAGCTAGCCTGCAAACTCCTCCAGAAGTATAAAATGAAATAACTATCCCGATCTGAGATAATGCTCACATGAACCCCATGTAATCTGATAATCTGCCGCACATACATCTCTGCTAGCTTCTCCGTCGACGTACCCACTTTGAATGGTAAGAAGGGGACTTATTTGGTCAACCTGTCTATGATGACCCAAATCACGTCTTTTTCTCCTAGAGAACGTGGAAGCCCCAAAATAAAATCCATAATCACATGCTCTCACTTCCAATCTGGGATGGATAAAGGCTGAAGCAATCCACCTAGCCTCTGTCTATCCGCCTTTACCTGCTGGTATACTAAATACCTCGATCCGAAACTTGCTACCTTATGCTTCATACCATACCACCAAACATGCTCCCTCAGGTCTCGATACATCTTGTTGGCACCTGGATGCATCGAGTACTGAGAGTGATGCATCTCATGCAAAACCTACTCGCGCAGCTCCCCATTCGGCACACATATCCTAGTATCGTGCTGTAATGATCCATCATCCGTAATAGTAAAGTCCTCTAATAATCATGGCAGAAACTAGTCCCTGATACTCCTCAAAGCCTCATCATCATACTGCATAGCTCTAATTCTGTCCATCAGCGCGGACTGTATCTACAATCCCCATATCTGAATCTCGATACCAGAAACTAATACCTCAATTCCTAAGATCTTAAGAATGACCAATAAGTGTTTGTCTGCCATCAAGTACATAACCATCGGATACTTGATCAATGCATCGGCGACTACGTTGGCCTTCCCTGGGTGGTACTATAATAAAATGTCGAAGTCCTTCATCAACGCCAACTACCTCCTATGCCTCATATTTAACTCTTTCTATGTAAACACGTACTTCAAGCTCTTGTGGTCTATGAAGATCTCCACACGCTCTCCGTACATATAGTGTTTCCACAGCTTTAAAGCAAAGATGATCACTGTCAACTCCAAATCGTGGGTTGGTTAGTTCTTCCTATGCTGCTAAAAATGCAACCTAAACCCTTTCTTGAAGCATCACTGTAGATACTGAATCCAAGTGTCCCTGATGGCAACGTCAATACTAGAGCTGTCGTTAATCTCTTCTTCAGCTCATCAAATACGGCATGATAATCCTCCGTCCTGACAAAATCCACATCCTTCCTGGTCAGCCTAGTCATCGACTTTGTAATCATGGAGAAGTCTTGTACAAACCTCCTATAGTAACCTGCTAGTCCAAGAAAACTCATGATCTCAGCCACTGAACTGGGAGTAGCCCACGACTCCACTGCCTCGATCTTCTTTGAGTTAACTGAGATCCCGTCACCCGTTGGGTCCTTGAATACACAAGAATATCATCAATGAACCCCAGCACAAACTTTTCAAAGTACTGGGGGAACACCTTGTTCATCAGGTGCATGAACACTGTCGGTGCATTAGTCAGCCCAAACGACATCACTATGAACTCAAATAGGCCATATCGAGTACAAAATATTGTCTTCAAAATGTCTTCCTTCTTCACTTTTACCTGGTGGTAGCCGGACCTCAAGCCTATCTTTGAGAATACCTTCGCTCTGCTCAACTGATCAAGAGATCATCTATCCTCGGCAGTGGATATTTATTCTTGATAGTGAGGTTGTTCAGTGCTCTTTAGTCAATACACATGCATACCGACCTATTATTCTTTGGTACAAAAAAAATTGGAGCTCCCTATGGTGATAAACTGGATTTGATGAAGCCCTTGTCCTGTAACTCATCAACCGGCTTTTTTAAATCTGCCATTTCATTGTTGTTGACCCTATTGACGTAATATAATATTGGCTCTGCACCTGGCACCAAGTCTATAGAGAACTCGATATCTCTGTCTGGCGTCATACCTGGTAACTACTCTGGAAAGAAATCCATAAATACCGATATCAAAGGATATGACAACTCCTTTTTCTCCATCCTAGCTTAACAAAAGGTGCCCCTACACTGCTCTGATGCTCCTCTGGCGACCTTAAACTCTGGCTCTTCTGGAGGTCGAAATATCACTCAGCCTCCACGATAATCTATAGTATTATGGTGCCTACTCAACCAGTCCATCCCGAGTACAATATCGTATCCCAGAAGTGGCATTACGAGTAAGCACACAATCAACTCTCGTTCTTCCAATCAAACTCTCTAGTCCTTGCAAAAATCATCGACTAGGATAATGCCTCCGCCAGTCATGATCTTGCAAGTCCGATCTAAGGGTTCCGCCTCTAAACGATGCTTAAGAGCATAAGATAGGGATACGAAACTACGGAAAGCGCCAGAATCGAATTATACAAGTGCTGGAATAGAATCGAGAAGAACTAAACCTGCTACACGTCTCCTGTTGGCTCAGCCTTCTCTTCCGCCATGGCATACGCTCATCCCTGGGGTGCACCTCTCTGCTGTTGTTGGTGCTGTACAAACCTATGTTGCTGTGACAAAAGTGGTGGTCCCTTCTGCTAGACTCCTGGTGCAATAGGTACTCTGGCAGGTCCCCTCTAAGCGGCTGCTCCAACCTGACCTGGATGAGTTTGAATAGACAGACAATCTCTCAACTGGTGTGCTGACGATCCATAAGACAAACATGTACCCAGCCTCTTTCTGCAGATGTCCCTCGTGTGTCCCGTCTTCTCGTATTAAGTACACTGGACAACGGGCTGGGTTTGCCTCTACGGCTGCTATTGGACATGTCCTCGAGCTGGTGCCTGGTGCTGCTGGTACTGATACGGCCTCTGTTACTGCTAAAAATGAGGATGCTTGGCCGGTCCCGCACTACCACTCACTCCTCCAGAAACGTGTTGTCCTCTCTTGGGCCTGAGGTCCAAATCATCCTCACCAATTTGTACATCCATCAGAATGCCCTCAAAGGTAGCGGTGCGACGTCCTGAAGTATGAAACTTGATCTCTCTCATCAGCCTCTTCATGAACTTTTGGGCTCGGTCTCCTCGGTCCTGAATTATCGACGGTGCGAAATGACTCAAGCGACAAACCTCTGCGTTGTACTCGTCGACCGACATATTCTCTTGGACTAAGTCATGGAACTAACTCTCTAAGGCTCCCAGGGCCACGTCGAGAAAGTACTTCTTCGTAAAAATCTCCTTGAAAGCTGTAAAACCCCCTTCCTAGAAAATCGTATATACCCTTTATTTATTAATTATTAATTAAATTGTAGTAATTAGGGGCTAAATAGGAGAAATAGATTTTTAATAATTTTTATTTTAGGTGTTCGGGAGCTTAGAGGACTTATGGGACCATCAGGAATTTTTTGAAATTTATTCCATGTAGGAGACCCCCTTGAGCAGTTGCTAGCCTAGTGGCGTGCATTATTCTAATCCATGAATTTTCTTATGAGTATATATATAATATATATGTATACACAAATATATATATATGTGTATATATATTTAGAAAGGAAAAGAAAAGAAAGTAAAAGAATTATTAAATAAGATTTGCTAATAATAATAATAATAATAATAACAAAACAATACAACTACTTATTCCCATCCCTTAATAATTTGCTCCAGGGACCATTCCTTAGCAATTTGTTAAGACCGCCCCTTCACCCCTTTAATACTTGCTGCTAGGACCCGCCCCTTTAAGGCTTGCTAACTCCAAAGCACAGCAAGCCGAATTGCCTTCACCCCCTTTATTTTTTTGCACGCGGCCGCTCCATCCCTTTCTCTCCCCCTATTATATATATATATATATATATATATATATATATATATATATATATATCTTTCAAAAACTCTACCCTAAAATATCCAGACCCCCTCTTCTCATCTAGAGCCGTCACCGCAGTCAGAGAACCCCGCCAAGCCGTCTAAACCATCCCGACGACTCCGACCTCGCGCACTGCAGATTCTCACACGAGACACCTTCGCTCCGGAGTTGTTTTCCGTCAACTTGCTCAACCAAACGCCGTTCCGTCTTCATCGGTATGCTCACCCCTTAACCCTCTTCCATATTTGTATAATAGCCAACCTCGAAACACGTGTACCCCTAGGCGAAAAATAGCGTCCAAGTAGGCGCGAGCAGACCCAATTCTGGGATCGCAGAAAACTGCGGTGACCACCCATATTGCCGAGTTCGTATCTCCCACCACAGAGATCCAAATTCGGTAATTCTTTTTTATATGTGTAGAACACTTGACCTAGTTTATTTTCTGTTAAATAACCCTAGATTATTAGCTGCTGTGGACAGAATTAAATTCGTGACAAAACTATGCCAACCCACTTTTTCCAGAATTCTAAAAGTTGTGAAACGGAGCACGCCCCGCCAAACGGTACCGCCCCGCCGTGTACCAAGTGTACCGAACGGTGCACACAGCGTAACCGGACACGTGAAAATTCGTGGAAAATAATTCGGACGCGTGTGCGCGCCGGAATCAGGCCGTATCCGCGGACACACGCCGTATCGCAACTTTTGTGAAACTCGTGCGTATTTTGTGCACGCTTGTCAGATCGCGAAGAAACTTGTGCCACTGGACTCGTGGTAACGCACTGGTCCTGTGACCCAATTTTCACGCAATTCTGAGACGGTTGACCAAATCGCTAATTGGCGGGCCCCACAGTTGACTTTTTGGACAAAATTGTGTTCGGCTCATCGGAATCCACATTTGGACATACCGTTGGGTTCGTATTGACATTTAGAGTTGATTAACCTATAGTTTGTCCCATTTACCCTCGGCACGCTTTTTCGTGCAAAGTGGGCCACACGTGGACCCCACTTTTGCCCGAAATTACCGTTTTTGCCCCTGTGTCCAAATTGGACGAAAGGGATGTGCTTTTTAGCTATTTTGCTCATTTCGAAAACGTTGGTGATGTTTATTTCAGCATCCGAAGACATTGTTCTGCGGCCATAGCTTTTGATCCTGTGCGTTTAACTTCTGGACAATACACCTTGCAGCTTTCTTACCAGGCAAGATACCTTGCCAAATTGTTTACAGTACTTTGCATGCTATTTATATTTCTGTTTATTTATTTCATTTCTGTATAGTCCTTGCATGTGTAGTTTTTCTCCAGTCATTACTATGTATTAGATATGTTGACACACACATGGCACCTAGTATCATAGAGGACAATCATTAGGCGTATGGGCTTTTAACCACTCTGGTAAACCGTAGTATATAGCTCACACTACGGGCGTGTATCGCGCTGGTCGCTACCCCCGCGGTATGTCGATTTCTGGAGTCTCGCTGGTCGCTACCCCCGCGGTATGTCGATTTTTGATGTCCATTGACGTGTGTGTGAGTTGTGAGGTAGATCGAGTAGCCTACCCTTGCCCATACGTCAAAAAGTTGTCCTCATTTGCATTCATATAGATGTCTTGTACAGCATACTTATTTATTTTCAAATAATATGCATGTTTACTGTATTCAAGTTGGCTCGCTTTTCTGTATCTTGTTACGTCCCTCTGAGGACCTGGTCCTCTGCCAGGTGTATCTATTCTTGAGTATTGCAGGAGCACAGATTGGATGGCTATATATGTTTTGTGGATGTCCTCTCTTTGAGTCATGATTGCTAGATGGTGTTCTTATATGGTGTTGTTGTGTTGTACTTACTTTAATATTTGCTCTTACATTCGAGTTGGTAGTAGATTTGTTTCCATCCAACTATCATCCTTAGATACTTCTTATTGAGATCTAGTTTCATAGATACTGGTTATTTATTTCTATATGATTTTGGTGGATGAGTTTTAGATTTTACCCTGTGACTTGTATTATATTTTATACCACTTGTGGATTTTATATTCATATTACAGCGTACGTATGGATATGGTTTCCATATATTGGAGTTGCCATATCCATGCGGCTGGCATGCTTATGTGTTCCTAGTCCTACGTATTTTGGGACTGGGGCGTGACAAAAGCCTCCCAAGTAAGTCCTCTAGCAGTAATTTTTGGCTCCGTACGATACTAAGTCAACGCGATATCGAACATCTGGCTGCCGGCGGCCTTGATCTGCAGACTCTATGGAATCTGAGCCAAGCGCAAGTTCCTCTCTATTTTCTCAAGCTAGTCATCACCGTAGAGTATACCCTCAACACCCTTGAACTCTCGAGGCATCATCCTCTTGAAGTCCACTATAGTACTTGGCCTCTGTTGTTGTTGCTATTGGCCAGGATGCTACTATGCGACTCTCTCCATGACCTCGAGAGCCATCCGATGAGCATTCTCCATGCTCTCCTTATCAACTCAGTCTGTGCTTGGTGCGCCTCTGCCTGCACCCTCTATGTCTCAGCCTGAACTTGCTGAGCCTTTTCCAACGTCCTCTGAGCATCCACCATGCCCTAGATCAATGCGAACATCTGTGCTCCGTCAGCGGGCGCACCTTCTAGAAACAAAAACTGTGGTGGTGGACGGTCCCTCGTAACAACCGGGACAACCTCTGGACAGGTTGGGGAGGAGGACCCCAAAAATTGCAGAAACTCCTACACGAACATGGAAAGTAGGAGGAGCAACTCCAGCTGTCTGGGTAGCAGGTCGAGAGGTGGCAGACCTCTCGGAAGCTGCGGGTCCAAATCTCAGCGACCTAGTCTTCGGTGGCATCCTGAAGATAGACCAAAAAGAAATTAATTAAGGCAAAAGATATGATATCATCAAAGTAAGACAGTAAATTTTAAAAGAAGTAGTTATTCACAATAGCAAAATAGAATTAGAAATTTCCTAGTAGTGATTGAGTATACTCTCATCTATACCCTATCTCATGCTCGTAATAGTACTCTAAGTCTGAGAAATACTATAATATTGTACTAGTTTTGACCTACTCTTACTCTCCTAGAGTCTAAACCTGCATGGGCCACCACTAAAATGTGTCACTACCCGCATCCAAAATTTGGGCATTAGCCGTAGGTACATCCAGCCTACACCGCAGAATCGACGGTAGAACACTGTCTAGGTCACAAAATACTAGCACAACTTACAAAATAACCTTTCAATAATCTCAACTCCATAAGGAGGTCCAGGAATATGCATATGATCATCAATTCATAAGGTACTCAATCACAATAACTATAAGAAGGTAAATGGCACAATACGAAATAAAGATATAAAGAAGTTCTAACATAAGTCTAGAACACAATTCAAAAATAACAATAAGTCTAGAGTCTAGCTATCTCAACATAAATAAGGTCTCAGCATAATACAACTCGAGTCTCACAGTTTTAGAATAATCCCATACATTAAAAAACTAGGCTAAATACTGTCTAAACAACTGCGGGCGGTGTCTCCTCTAAGAAGAGTGGCTCCTCTGGAATCTCTGGGATGTAATCACCATCTACTCCTAGAAAATAATGGGTACGACAAAAATCCTCAAGATCCTCTGAAATTTTTTATCTAGTCAGGATTGGAACTAAGCACAAACACTAACAACAATTTCAGTTATATTGACAAAAACTATAAAACTGTGCAAGTAAATACATGATGAAGGAAATACTAGAAAGTAAGAAATACTGAAGAGACATGTAATCAGCATATATAACTAACTAGCAATGAACAAATATATGGTAATGTTAGAAATGAGTGTACTAAAATAAAAAAATAGGAATTTTAGCTAATTGTTGTAAAATATCAGTTTACAATGTGATCAGCTTAGGACTAGATTAGGCTTGTTATATACGATTGGCTATAATACATGTGAGGTCAGGCTAACCATCTGGTTAGCTATGATGCGAGCAATAGTCAGGAAAATCATATATAATAGGCTATGAGGTATGTAAATGGTCAGGCCACACCCTACGTAATATGTAAGGTAAGCTATGATGCATGTAAAGTGGGGTTTGATCACATAATTTTGCTTATATTTTTCCTTCTCCAGCTTGTACGATGGATTCCAATCACGACTTCTCATGACAGGTATCTATGATATTAGGTCGTGTATTCGCTATGTCGGAATCAAGTATATACTATAAGTAGAATCATAGTAATGATCAAAATAATGAAAATTGTTATAGAATGTACCCGCCTGTGGTCCTTAGCAAGGAACAACAAATAGGGTCTAAACAGGAGTGAAAATGACCTATATAAGAATTAGAAATGACAATGAGTGTTTTGGAATCAAAAATAATCTTAACTAGTGTTATTCTAGGGTTCAAGGTCAACTCTGGGTATTTGGGATCAAACTAGTCATCACTTATCAAAACTAGGTTATACCTAGTTTCTAGGTCCAATACTAGTCATTCTCAACACATATAGTATTTACTTACTAATCTCACAATTGAACACTACCTATGACTTGGTATCACAATACCTTAGTATCCTAGATGCTAAGTATAGCACAATACTCTAACCAATAGGTAATATCTAGTCATTACCTTAATATACCCCTAATACCTTAACACATACCTAGTACTACTTAATATTAACCATCAACCCATATCTTAACTTGACTCATGGCTTAAACAATAATACCCCCAACTTACCTATATTACCTTGGCCTATTATCTTGGTCATATAACCAAGACCTAGACGTAGCCCAAGGTATAATCTAATACCTTGATACCCTTATCACCCTACAACTCACACTGAAACTCACAATCGAAACTCACAATCGAAACTCATTTATACCCCATATCTCGTACTTAATCCACGTGATAGCCACTTTTCCCCTAATTAGATACACTTACCTACACACATGGGTATTGTCACGACCCGCACCCGCTTTTCGGATACGAGTACGTGGCAAAGCCCAGCCTATGCCACAACATCGACGATAGTACGCTGTCTATGATAACAAGGGTCCATCAATCCAAATAGATAATATTTAATCACAAATTCAAATTTATTGCTCATTCACAATATTTACATAGTTTTACAAGATTCTTAATTTACAATTAAATCATAACTCGGGAACAAACCCATTAAACATTAAATCGTAAGAAGTTGCTATACTATATAAATTCTAATATTGGCCCCCAAAAGTATCTCGATCTCCAACAAAATCCAATGAGCAAGATAGCAAGTCACCTAAAAATGTTTACCTAGTCAGGATAGAATGAGTACAACCCAATAGCAGTTTCAGTTAATTGACCAGTACAATGAACAGTAAATAGTTATGAAATACTTGATGAGCATATAATAATAGAATATAGTACATCACAGAGGAAAAGTTAAATAAAGAAATAATGAAAGACAAGAAAGAAGAACAGAGAAGCATGTAAAGACAAACATATTTGTGAACTAGAAACCTGTCAGGCGAGCGTACAATCAGCAAGTATAGATTAATCCAGAATGACTGCATCTAACTAGCATTTTGAAATACCAAGTTGACATGTGAACGGCTAGAGGGTAATATCAAGCAAACCATACGTGTCGTGTGTGGCTGCTATTATTCCAGAAAGACCATGGGATGGAAAGGGTAGTTCATACGTCTCCTAGGTATTTCATTGCCTGACAAGTACTCATGGATCCAAGTCCAGACATGAATAATCTCATTAGTCCAGAAGATGTCAACATGCCAAAAAATATATTAATCCAGTAATTCATTAGTCCAGAAAAAAGTCAATAGGCCTAAAAATACGTCTCACCAAAATGAATCCATATAATGCCAATCCGTGTATCCATCGTGTCAGGAATCAGGTAAAACAATACTCTAAACATGCATCAAAGAAAATATCAAATAATGTAAACTACCAGAGAATGTACTCGCCTGTGGTCCTTAGCTGGTACGAGTCGGAATCCAAGTCCAAGTCCAAATAGCCTATGTATTACGAATTTACCATGTCAAAAGATATTTTATTTTAATTTATTTAATTCTAGAAAAATAACTCTAAATCCTATTTTAATCTTATTATTCTGATTTTTAGGTTAATTCCTAAATTTTGTCCAAAGAAAATGAATTTTATCCACTCGAGACTCATGACACGCAAATCGAGATGATTTGTTGACCAAAAAGTCAACCGATATGAGCTCAACTTTCATGATGGTTTCCTGTAGATTTCAGCATCACAAACGAGCTAAAATTTATGGCTCATGCAGATCAAATTTGTTTGAAAATTATTGCATATACAAAATCACATTGTGCAAAGGTGGTTAATTGTTAACCTAGAAGTTCTACAGAATTAACAGTTCCAAAATATTTTGTATTAAATATTGGGAAAAACATATGTCAATTATCTCGACATTATCTTTCCGAAACATTAAACGGTTCATGATTCTAATTCATGGTTCTTCCTAAATCGTGAAAACACCGAGACGCGTATATTTTTTGGATATGCTATGCCCTACAAATTTTTAAGAATTTAATATTCATAATTTCGTGAAATTTTTTATATATTCAGAAAACTAACCTCGATATTGTTCTAACAAAAAAAATTGAAGCACGTTTGCAGTCCAGAGCTAGGAGATATCATCTTTTTAAGTCATCATAATTACTAAAAAATGAGGCTGAATTAATGACGAATTTTGACTATTTTTGGACCAAAAAAAGAGAGTAGTTTGGGGAAGAAAAATATGAAAGATAAGTTTATTCCATAAGTCTAATAGGTATTTATAATGGTGGAGACTACTTAATTGAATACGAATAGGATTGGCTAATTTGGATATGAATAGGATGAGTTTAAATAAGGATAGGATATGTATGAAGTTGCTTTCCTCGTAGGCTCAGGATTTGAATTAGTTTAAAATATAGTTTAAATTTATCTCAATAATTTATAATCTTAAATACATTTAAAGATAATACAAATAATTTATATATAATTTTATTAATATCTATTAACACTAAATTAGCATCTATCTAATATTAAGACTTTATATATCCAAATAAATCCTCAATAATTCGAAAAATCCAAAAATTTCTTAAAATTCTAAATTAATTACAAAAAAATAAATTTAAATATTTTAATTCTAAAATAAATATTTGGTAGTAACAACATGCAAGTATAATCTCATAGTAAATCATGAATGTCCTAGAAATTTATGTTTTCTAGGTTTTAATTCCCTAAAAATTCTTGAAAAATCTCAAAAAATCTAAAATAGCCTTAAAATAATTCTAAATAAATATTTATATAAGTAAATATATTAAGAAATTTATTTTCTAATTAACTAAGAGAATACTCTAAAGAAATTCAACATCTATAATAAATATAATAATTTAAAATATACATAAAAAACCTATTTTGGGTGAGGGGGTTTACAATCTACCCAACTTATAAGAATTTCGTCCTCAAAATTAAAAATAAGGAATGATTTGTTAAATCCTTCACATTCGTATATAAGGCAAGTCAATCGCAATCTATTCCAAAAATTTAAATAACAAAATCTATTCAAATCCATCGCTCAAAACTAAAATAACTACTGTTTAAATCAAAATTTAACCTATCGTAATATCTTCTCGATTTTTAAATAATCAACATCCAAATTTAATTCAAATCTATATGACATCATCAAGATTTAAATAACCCACCTTAAATTTTAAATAATGATTTTTAACTATCATAATCTCCTCTAGATTTTAAATAACCAAAAATCTATTGAATCCAATCTTATTCCTAGTTTCAAATTTAAGGATTTCATAATCATCAAATCTTAAATTCAATCTCCATCCTCAAAATTCCATCTAGGTGATTCAAAGTTCAAAATTTAGCATTTAAATTTAAATCCTCAAATTATAAAATTTTAAATTCAATCCATCAATGTTCATGTTTAGAGTTCTATTTTTTATCTTCAAAATTTAAATCATTAATTCAATTTCCAATATTCAAAATTTAAATCATGTGCTCAAAATATAAATATCTGGTCCAATATATCAAAGTTTCCAAATTTATTCCATAAGACATTCTTCTCTTTAAAGTTAAATCCTTATCATCATAATTATTCTTCTAAAAAAAATTTGAAGTTAAACTGACTTAATTTTCTCGATCAAATCTTACTTGATCACAATCTAAAAAAATCACCTTAAGTTGACATTGCAACTCCTACCCAACTTAGAATTTACCGATCTATCACATAAGACTATACCTTTAAGAAAGACTTCCTCAATTTTTTTTTAATCTTGTTATTCATTATCCTCAAAAATTTTAACACCAAATATTTCATATGTGATATGCCCTTAATTACAAAAGATAGTTTCAAATTAATGTGATTGGCCTATATGATATATCTAGTATTCTCCGTGTATCAAACTTATACCAAGCATGAGCTTTCGTCTTTCTGAAATAGGGAATGACGAAAAACAATAACAAAGAATTCAATGAGAAGGTGATAGAATACAAGTATGGGGTTCAAGGCGATTTAAGAATTCAAAAGGGAGTTGTCAAGGCAGTTGTGGATTAAAATCTTATTTTTGTTAATTTTTTTTTCGCATTCTCATATCAGTACAGTTATGTAACCAATATGATACGCTCTGACATGTCTAGAGGGCAAGTATATTCGTCTACTAGTCAACTATATATCTCAATCCACGTAAAGTAGTTATGCGAAGAGCGAACCAAACGCACTAAGGTTATCTCGACCATAATACACTGATTCTGATTTAGACAATGTATTAGTGTGGGCCCCCACTAACACATATGTCAGGAACAAGCTCGATAAAAGGATAAGCTTGCTAAACTAGGCTGTAAAAGCAGCATAAGTCAAGATATTCCAAATAACATAAGTATGCGGGATTATGATGAGTGAAAGGTACAAAATAATTCAAGTTCAGCAAGAAGATAAGATTCGTCCGGTATTGTGCCTCTACAGTTGCCATACTAGCTTCTTGTCGAAGTCTCTAGTCGACCAAATGGGGGTATGAGCTTCTAAAGTTCTACAGTCTAGATAAGCACTGTCTTATGCAATTATATAGTTGGTGTCAGTCAATGACACTTTATTAATGGGTCAAAAAGACTATGTGATACTAGGTTATGAGGTATACTACCCAACTTACAAGAATCAACTAATAATATAATTGCCTTAAGGGAATTCTACAAAATAACCTTGTCCTTGTAAATAAAGTAGAAACACTTTTTGGGGTATACGAGGAAAAGACCTTGCTACGTATTGGGATATACTATTATATTATAAAACTCCATAGGTAATGGTCATCTTAAGTCTTAATCATAGTGCTTATAGAACAAAAGTGTTAATATTAAGAATGAAGAAGTTACTGGCTCTCAAGTGAAAGAGGATATAACCTGTATTGAGATATGGATACAAATTACCTGATTTGAAACTAAAGTATAATCATAAAATTATAATCTAAATGACCAACTCAAACTATCAAGTTCTAACTACTAAGCACATAATTTTAAAATTCAAGATTAACAACTATAATCCAAACAAACTATATATCCTAACACTCAAATTCTCAACAGTATCTTTGAATTCCTCGAATTATATCTCAAAACTTTCAAGATTATCCTCAATTTCAAAACTTTCAACATTATCCTCAATTTCAAAAAATTTAACATTATCCTCAAATTTTTTTCTCAGTAATCAAATATGACAACTTCTACCCATCATAAAATTTTATCCTCAAAATAAAATCTTCAAAATTTAACTTCTCGAACAATTAAAATAAAATGTATATACTTTCCTCAAAAGTCAAATATTCAAATATTGAAATAAAATTTTAATCACTTCCAAAAAAATTTATAGCTTTGACTATGCTTATTGAATTGAATTTGATTCCTCAAAAATTTTAAATACATAAAATCTCAACTCCTCAAAAATTCTCAGAACTTGAAATTTATTTTCAATCTTCAAATTATAAATTTAAATCCACATCTTTTAGTTCAATAGTTCTAATGTTAATCTTTTTTTTTAAAATTTGACAAAATCACAAAGTAATGAACCCATACTCAAAATTTTAAATCAAATACTCAAAATTTAAATACTTCAAACTTAAACTTAAATCCACTATAATAATCTGCAAAAATCTAAAATTCCATAAATCTTCAACTTCTTGTCTTTATCATCATTTAATTTAAAACTATTTCTCCTTTTTTTTTTAATTTCAACCATGTTTTAGCAAGAAATTATAATCATCAAGCTACAAAGAAATTTAAACCTCAAAGCGGATTTTTTTAATAATTCTCATTTTCAATAATTGTGTAACATTAAGGAAATAATTTACCAATCGAGCAGTCTACCCCTAACTTTGATCACACCAACTTATAAAAATAACATAATATATAATCATTTAATTTTCTCAACTTCATCTACTAGAGTTTACCTAAAAGTTCAACATGTATATCTATTTTAATCACGTAGCCTATGTAACACCATAACTACCCAAGGAATAAAATTGAAATAAGGCCTTCCAATTGTATACCTAGTCCTAGCTATTCTCCTAAATTCAAATCAATCCTAATTGTGAATGAGTATCTCCTAGTCGCGGGGTCACAGATAGTACTACTAAGTTGAAGTACTAACCATAACATCGCACTTGATGCGAAGATGGACCTGTATGGGCCACCACTAAAAACTTGTCATGACCCGCACCCACTTTTCTGATACGAGTATGTAGCCAAGCCCAGCCTACGCCGCTGCATCAGCAGTAGTACGCTGTCTATGATAACAAGGGTCCATCAATCCAAATAGATAATATTTAATCATAATTTCAAATTTATTGCTCATTCACAATATTTACATAGCTTTACAAGATTCTCAATTTATAATTAAATCATAACTCGGGAACAAACCCGTTAAATATCAAATCCAAATAAGTTGCTATACTATATAGATTCTAATATTGACCTCCAAAAGTATTTCGATCTCCAACAAAATCTAATAAGCAAGATAGCAAGTCACCTAAAAATGTTTACCCATTAAGGATGGAACGAGTATAACCCAATAGCAGTTCCAGTTAATTGATAAGTACTATGAATAGTAAATAGTTATAAAATACTTGATGAGCATATAATAATGGAATATGGTACATCATAGAGGAACAGTTAAATAAAGAAATAATAAAAGACAAGAAAGACGAATAGAGAAGCTTGTAGAGACAGACAGATATGTGGACTAGAGACCTGTCATGCAAGTGTACAATTAGAAAGTATAGATTAATCTAGAATGACTGCATCTAAATAGAGTTTTAAATACCAAGTTGACATGTGAACGACTAAGGGGTAATATCTGGCAAACCATACATGTCGTGGGTGGCTGCTATTATTCCAGAAAGACCATGGGATAGAAAGGGTAGTTCACACGTCTCC
This sequence comes from Iris macrosiphon, assembly GCA_036927795.1. NCBI lineage: Eukaryota > Viridiplantae > Streptophyta > Magnoliopsida > Asparagales > Iridaceae > Iris > Iris macrosiphon. The sequence continues at coordinate 57,617,276 of JAYESA010000016.1, forward strand.
TAGGTATTTACCCGCTCGACAAGTACTCATGGATCCAAGTCCAGACACGAATAATCTCAATAGTCGAGAAGATGTCAACATGCCAGAAAATATATTAATCCAGTAATTCATTAGTCCAAAAAAAAGTCAATAGGCCTAAAAATACGTCTTATGAAAATGAATCCATACAATACCAATCCTTGTATCCATCATGTCAGGAATCAGGTAAAATAATACTATAAATATGCGTCATAGAAAATATCAAATAATAGAAAATATCAGAGAATGTACTCGCCTGTGGTCCTTCGCTAGTACGAGTCGGAATCCAAGTCAAAGTCCAAATAGCCTATGTATTATGAATTTACCATGTCAAAAGATATTTTATTTTAATTTACTTAATTCTAGAAAAATACCTCTAAAATATTATTTTAATCTTATTATTCTAATTTTTAGGTTAATTCTGAAATTTTGTCCAAAAAAATGAATTTTATCCACTCGAGACTCTTGGCACAGAAATCGAGGCGATCTTTTGACCAAAAAGTCAATCAATATAAACTCAATTTTCATGCATGGTTTCCTGTAGATTTCCGCATCACAAACTTGCCAAAATTTACGGCTCATCCGGATTCAAATTCGTTTGGAAATTATCGCACATACAAAATTGCATTATGCAACGGTGGTTGATTGTTAATCTACAAGTTCTACAGAATTAACAGTATCAAAATATTTTGTATTAAATTCATGGAAAATATATATAAATTATCTCAATATTAGCTTTCTGAAACTTTAAAGTGTTCATGATTCTGATTCCTGGTTTTCAGACATATTGTGCTCTACGAATTTTCTAGAATTTAATATTCAGAATTTCGTAAAATAATTTACATATTCAGAAAACTAACCTCGATATTGTTCTAACAAAAAAACTGGAGCACATTTGTAGTCCGGACCTAGGAGATATCATCTTTTTAAGTCGTCATAACTACTAGAAAATGAGGCTGAATTTATGATGAATTTTGACTATTTTTGGAAGAAAAAGCGAGGAGTTTGGGGAAGAAAAATATGAAAGATAAGTTTATTCCATAAGTCTAATAGGTATTTATAATGGTGGAGACTACTTAATTGAATACGACTAGGATTGGCTAATTTGGATATGATTATGATTAGTTTAAATAAGGATAGGATATGCATGAAGTTGCTTTCCTAGTAGGCTCAGAATTTGAATTAGTTTAAAATATAGTTTAAATTTATCTCAATAATTTATAATCTTAAATATAATTAAAGATAATACAAATAATTTATATATAATCTGATTAATATCTATTAACACTAAATTAGCATCTATCTAATATTAAGACTTATATATCCAAATAAATCCTCAATAATTCTAAAAATCCAAAAATTGCTTAAAATTTTAAATAAATTACAGAAAAATATATTTAAATATTTTAACTCTAAAATAAATATTTGGTAGTAACAACATGCAAGTATGATCTCATAGTAAATCATGAAAGTCCTAAAAATTTACGTTTTCAGGGATTTAATTACCAAAAATTCTAAAAAAATCTCCAACAATCTCAAATAGCCTAAAAATAATTCTAAATAAATATTTATGTAAGTAAATATATCAAGAAATTTATTTTCTAATTAACTAAGAGAATACTCTAAAGAAATTCAATAAATATAATAAATATAATAAAATAAAATATACACAAAATACCTATTTTGGGTGAGGGGGGTTATTGGTATCCTGGTTACCAACACTCCCCATATCTAACCATGTTATGACAACTTTCTACACGTCCAAGATACCTTTCCTATTCTTGTCACTCTTGGTAACCCTAACTTAAGGATACCTACTGATACTTGTTTAAAACTCAACACTCAAACTAATATACTTCTTACCTATTGTACTGAAAGATGGTATCAGTCCTCACTCCTGATACAAACTGAAATAGCGGCCATATGTGCAAATCGGTGCAGACCCAACTATGCAACGCAATATACTAGTTGCCTGCACTCGAGTTAGTTGCAACCATAGGCTCCAACCTCTGTTGCTGTAACCGTGGGTGCAGCTGCTGCCACCCGACATTCCCCTTTCTCCTGTGCACATACACACCATGTTATGCCATCCATAGCTGCCTCAGTTGCACCATTGCCAATTTCTTCCCCTGTGTACAGCCACCAATACCCTCATCACCCAGGCTGGTAACCTATCTTATACCCTGCATTCCCTCTATCTACCCTTCACAGCAGCAAAAAACCATTGCACGTAACCCCTTTACATATAACTTGGCACTCACAACATCACCCATAGCAACTCCAAACATCACCTCACTTGGTTCCAATACACTGAACACCTAAACCGCTAAATACCCTTAGATACATAGGTTGACACTCTAAGTTCAGTTTCCAGTTGACACTCAACCTCATTAGGACACGAGTGCACAAATTAATACACTCTGATACCTATATTCAGACCTCATCCATTGGATTGATACCCACCTCTACACAGGGAACCCGACCCACCCTCCCCGATACTTGTACACACTATACACAGTACACTGAATTAGTTCTCCACTCTGGTTGACACTAGAGCACCCAATCTAGTGTGCTCACCTCTTACCTACACACTACAAACAATATATATACATATCCAATAACACATGAAATAGGCATTATAAATAGGTATACTTTCTACTAATCATTTCATCAAGCACCTCGAGTGTACCATTGTAATACTCTATGATACACCCCCAACCTATATCCCAAACCCTTAATAACCCATAAAATATAGTAATACATATTAAATATATTTATTTATAACTATTGTAATTATTTGTATTGAAGAAAAAGAGAAAATACACCCATGAACACAAAAACCCCTAACTATGAGCAAAATTTTATGAAGAAAATATTATGGAACCAATAGAGACAAATTTTCTCTCCTTGAGGGTGTTCCTAAACTATGGGTGGGATACTAATGGTCAAACAAATAAGTAAAACATAATTTAAAGGAGAGATTTCAGATTTTTACCTATTCTGATATGGATTTCTAACGCAAACTTTTTCTTCTCCCAATCTCCTTGAAACCCAAGCTTCTAGACTTCTTAGATGAGGGAAATGAGAGGGATTGGGGTTTAAATTTCTAAAATATAGTGAAGGAAAGAAGGGGTTTGGGGAAGAACTACTTCTAGGATTTTCCATGAGCTATGAATGAACTAGAGTGAGGCTCCCTCTCTCTATATAGGGCCGACCACTATAAGGGCTTATGGTTTGCAATACGTAAAGTCCTAAATGCCCCTATAGTTAGTCATGAAGAGTTATTCAAATAAGGGGGGGTTTAATCCTAAGTGAGGGTTTAACAAGTTTCTAATTAGAATGGATAGGGATTAACTAGTAGGTAAAAAATGTCTAGTCTAAGGTTGATTCAAATGGTCACATCAAGTCTAGTCCACTAACCCATATCCTAAATAATAATAATATATATATTATAAATATCATGTAAATATAAACATAATATATATAAAGATATTACAAATAACAATATTGCCCCTACTCTAGAAATGTGGTAGTGACATGTTCCTAGGTTAGAATAGGTTATATATAGGTTGGTATTAAATGAATAAATGGATGGATGAATATAGGCTAAAATCCAAAGGTTAAAAGGAGGTGAGGGTATATAGAACTTGTATAATCGATGGGAAAACCTTCTTGGACTGCGGGTTGGTCCCCCACCTCCCATGTTGTGTACATGAGGTGCAATATAATTAAAATGGTCCATTTGAACTTGCCAAAATAAGTAATTCCTGAATTTAGATTAAAAGAGAGTAAAATATAGAATTTGGTGTAGAAAAAATAGTATTTTGTGTGTAAAAATATGGGGGATGGGTGACATGGGCTAGACTAATTGGTTTGAGGGTTCAAGTTGGGGTTAGGTCTCGGTTTGGTTTAATTATTCAAGAAAGATCGGCTTTTACCTAAATAAATGTGCACTGTGTTTAATATTATTTTTAGAGCCTGTAGGGACTCGACTAAATGTAACACCAAAATCATGCGCTTAGTAGGTCGTGTTTGGCTAGGGGTTATATAAATCAGTTTCGGGATTTGAGGTCACGTTGTCCATCTAAATTGATTGCAACGGAAAAAAGGGTTTCTAAAATCAAATAACTGTTTTGTAAATGCACTAATAAAATACTAACACTTTTTAAATAAAATAAAATAAAATATACCAAATTTGATGTAATAACCTTAGTTGAATTCTAGGGGGATTACAATCTACCCTCCTTAAAAGAATTGCATCCTGGCAATTTAAGAATTTAACTACTCTAGGAATTTAATAGGACATGGTAACTACGGGTAGTTCATAGTTTATACCTGTATTCTAGAATAAATGAGGATAACGCTGGCGTTTGACATCCTCTCGCTCCCAAGTGGATTCACCTGGTGAGTGATATTTCTAAGCTACTGGAACCAGTCTGATCGTCTGACCCCGTAATATCTTCTCACTAATGTCAAGTATCTCAATTGGCTTCTCCTCATACCTCAACCTCGGTCCTACTGCAATCTCGAAATAATCGACTATGTGACTTGGGTCAGTCATGTACTTCCTCAGCTGTGAGACATGGAATACATCATGCACTCCCTCTAGAGATGGGGGTAATGTAAGACGGTACGCTACCTCACCAATACGCTCCAAAATATCAAACGGCCAATGTATCTTTGGCTCAGCTTGCCTCTACTCCCGAATTGAATAGTACCTCGAGTAGGTGAGATCCTCAAGATCACATATTCTCCTTCCTTGAAATCCAAAGATCGACGGTGTGTGTCAGCCTAATGCTTTTGTCTGTCCTAAGATCCACGAAGATGACTCTGAATTTGCTTCACTTTCTCAACTATCTGCATCACTAACTCCAGACCGAGTATCTGACGCCCGCCAATGTAACTCCAACATATTGGTGACCTGTACTTCATGCCTTACACTGTCTCAAAATGTGCCGTCTAGATGCTTGCCTGGTAGCTATTATTGTAAGAAAACTTTTCCAAGTACAAATGGTCTTTCCAACAACCTCCAAAGTCTAACATACACGACCTCAGCGTATCCTCTAGGATTTAAATAGTGCACTCTGATTGGCCATATATCTGTGAATGGTAAGCCGTGTTAAACTTGATGCTGGTGCTTAGACTCTCTTGCATGCTCCGCTAAAAGTATGACGTTAATCTAGGGTCACGATCTGTCATGACCCACATCCAGATATTCGGGCACGAGTACGTGGGTACGTCCACCCTACGCCACAACATCAGCTGTAAAATGTTGTCTGGGTCAACTCTACTAACTAAATATCTCAACACTATATATATGGTACCTGTGAAACATCTCAACTCCAAACGGAGGAACAATATGGTATCTGATAAATGTAAACTATACTCAATCATAATGCAAACTAAGGAAAGATATAACACAAATGGAATAATGAAGGAAAAGAATCATAATACAACCATAAATCTAAAATAATATATATGCCATAAGTCTCAGTAAAAGTCTGATACAAGTCCACCAAAATAATCTAAACCTCCTCAGACTCTGGTAATAAGTCCTCCTAGTCTACAGGTGTATGCTCTAATGGAACATCGTCCAACGGTCCGTAGTATGTGGGACATTGGTCTACGAGCCAATCATCTAAAAAATATATCCAATCTAGATTGGAGCGAAGTACATACCTTTGAAAGCAGTTTCAAATACATAATCGAGCATATAAAATAGATAATAGAAAAAAAACAAGATATCTAATCAACAGAATAAAATAAACTAGAGTGAACATGTAATGTACTGGAATAAAGAACATATAATAGAATATCTATAATATAATAGAAATAACTGAAATCTAACTAATGTGCCATGGAATACAAGTTCATTATGTGATCAATTTAGGTAGAACACGAATTCAATATGGTAACTCAATTACAAGTATGGAATGTAATCGACATGTATACGAATATACTGGGGGTTGATCACATAATCAACTCCTACTCCCCCATCCCCAACCAATACCAATAGATCCAATCACGATACGTTACGAACACGAATATGGGCACACTGAACATGAGCAGTATGTGTACATGAATATAAGCACACTGCACATGAGAAGTGTGTGAACACGAAGTACACTAAATTAATACCCGATACACACGATAAAATATATGTGAAGGAGTACCCGCTGAATACGGTAAGGGATAACATCTCCTGACAGGATCCATGTAGTACTAGTCCGTGAAACCACTATGTCAAAATCAAGTTCACAGTTCTAGAATATAAGATATATATACTATTATGAAATAAAAACTAACAGAGAAATGTACTCGCCTGAGGTCCTGAGCAAGGTGTGTCTCTCGATACCCAAGCTGGTGTCCATAGTCCTATATATATAATATCAATGTCAATTAGGTGTAATGGATGATAAATGAGTTAAAATACACCAATATGAATTTCTAGGCCATTTCTAGGTCCAAACTATCAAACTAGGTCACACTAGCAATTTCTAGGTTGTATGAGCTTGTATCTAAATTATTAGATTGGTATCGCAATGATACAAGCTATACTAGCTAATACTAAATATTAGAATACCATATAGTACCAATATAATATACCTAACTTAAAACACTAGCTTACCAATTACCTATACTAGTATCAACAATACCTTAGCTAGTTATATGTATAACCATAACCCGATACATATATGTAAACCCAAAACCCTCACCTATACATTATACTAAGGCACTGATACATTAAAAACACACTTAACGCTAACTGTAATCATAACAACTGATATAAACTATTAATATATATACTAACATCTAATATACCCCTCAACTAACTGTTAACCAATATAAAAATTAACTCCTCATACTAATATCTAACATCAAAGCTAACACTCTAAACATTCACTCATAACATACACAACTAACCTATTAACAATTAACCTACTATTAACTCATAATAAATTACTTAACATGTAACTAACTATCTAAACTCACACAACTAATAACCTAAAAATCAGTAACATCTCCCCTCTCCTCTTTATATCCACCACATCATGTATAGCTGATGATAATGCTCTTGTTGTGACTGCTTGCACTTGATAATGCAAGCTGTTGTACTTATACTTCAAGCTGCAGATACTACTCTTGCTGTGACTGCTTTTTGCTACTAATGATGCACTTGCTAATGTTGCTGCAGTTGCTCGATACTCTGCTTCACTTGCTTCTCGATGCATTGCTAGACGATGTAGTTGCTCTGATACTGCATTGCTAGCTGCTGTAATTGCTAGATACTCTCATGCACATATTGCTTATGAAGTTGCTGCTTGATGCACTATAGTGCTAGCTGCACACTGATGCCCTCAAGCATGCCATGCTGATGTATTACAGTTGCTCTAACACTTACTGCTCGATGCACTACAATTGCTCTGATACGTTTTGTGCACACTGCATGCATTGCTGCTTGCAAACCTGACCACCCCTCTTCCAAAGCACACTGCCAGCACCACTATCTCAAACACAAACACCTCACAACACACAACCAATATTGCATAATACTTAGACACAGACATATATATATATATACACACACACACACACATGCACACACACATAGGTTGAGGCAATTAAACAAATACCAATAGTGCATCAACTAGGATACCAATGATACTCACCATTGAGATGCCAAACTCTCCAATACCCATAATTAATCATTCCTACAAGTCATATATATATAATTATAACTATTAGAAATTATTACAACATATAATAAAGAGAATTCATATAAATCACCCAAAATTAGTTCCATATCACACCATATTGCAAAATATCGTGATACGGCCTATACGTGTCCATTTGTGGACACGTACCTAATCCCATAACCCCAATCTAAGTCTAATTAGATCTAATTGGCCTCATGACACACAATTGATGTATGAATTTCGTAATTCCCCCAACATACACACAAATTATCTCATAGATCTCATAATACAAAGTCAAATAGCCTAGAACATATTCCTATAGGTAGTCCTATGCCATAGAGTCATTCCTAATGGGCAAATGCATGATTAAGAATCTATAATGAGAGAAAAATTCAGGAATTGCCAATTGGAAGATAGATTTTCAATGAAAATACAATTGGATATGATCCAGATATAATCTTTAGCTCCAAAGCTTCTCCTCCTTGTGCTCCTTGCTTCTCCAAGCTTCAAGGCTCCAAGAATGATGAATTGAGAAGAAATTTGTGGTAAATTATGTGGAAATTCAATGGAGGGAAATTGGGGATATACAATTTGGACACAAAATAAAATACAAATGAGAGGAGAGAGAGAGAGGAGAACCCCCCCCTCTTTACGCGGCTGTCCTCTTCTGATTTCCCCAAGCAATGTCAAAATTCCAAGTTGCCCCCTACATGTTTTACTAGGAGAAATAATTAAGGATGGGTATATTTGAAAGTCTCTAACTAATTATAATTATACTAATCCTTTTTAATTTAATTAGTATAATGACTAATTGGGCTTGGGTCTAAATTGGGCTCACTATTTGTCATGACAAATTTAAATAGGTCCATATATGACAAGTCTAATTATTTTTTAGTCTCTCTAATTAATTAATCAATCACAAGTCTCTAAATAACTAAGTAATGCTAGTCATAACAATCATAGCTCAACTTAACTAAATAATATATATAATTATCACACAATATTCAATATTATATTTCTAAAAATAAATACCCATATCAAATTACCAAACTACCCTAGTTGGAAAAGTGAAGGTGGCAATCCTACCCACCTTAGAAAAATTTTATCCTCGAAATTAAGGAAGAACTATCTACCAAAAGCAAACAATACAAGTAAGAAAGAATTATATCTCACGGCTCAAATAGATAAGGATATCGCTTACTCATCTTGGCCTCTCGCTTCTAGGTACTCTCTCCTGGTGAGTGATGCCTCTACGCGATGCATACCAAAGGAATCGTCGGGTTCCGCAACACCTTCTCCCTGCGGATCAAAATCTCAACGGGCTACTTTGGGTAGCTGAGAGTCGGACCAACCTCGATCTCTGAGTGATCTAGTACATGACTAGGATCTGCTATGTACCATCTCGCTGTGACACGTGGAACACATTATGCACTCCCTTTAATGCAGGCAGCAAGTCGAGTCTATAGGCCACTGTATCGACCCTATCAAGAATACTGAAGGGTCTGATGTACCGTGGACTAAGCTTCTCGCCTCCACCGAAATAAATCGTACCTCGTGTCCGAGAAATCTTCAAGAAAACTAGATTGCCCACCTAGCAGGAAACACAGCCTTAACACTCTAACAAAAATAAGCAATCACAAATAATAAAAAATAAAATCTATACCTCAAACTCCAATGGTCTCCGAAGGCTATCGGCCCAATGTCGTTGTCTGTCCTGCACCACACGAATTCTATCCCTGATGAGCTTTACCTTCTTAGCTGCATCCACAACCATCTATGGTCCCAACAAGGGTCTATCTCTAATATTATCCCATGATAACGGAGTGCGGCATCTCCATCCATATAATGCCTCAAACGGTGACATCTCGATACTGGCTTGGTAGCTGTTATTGTAAGAAAACTCTTCCAAGTGAAGGTGATCCTCCTAAGAGCCTCTAAAATCTAAAACACAGGGGCGTAGCATATCCTCGAGAGTCTGGATAGTCCTCTCCGACTGTTTGTTAGTCTGAGGGTGATATGCGGTACTAAAGTTGAGTTGAGTGCCCAAGCTAGCCTATAAACTCCGCCAAAAGTGGGACATAAAGTGGCTATCCTGATCCAAGACTATGCGTATAGGAACTCCATGCAATCTGACTATCTGACGCACATACATCTCTACGAGCTACTCCCTAGACATACCCACTTTGAATAGAAGAAAGTTGGCTGATTTGGTCAACCTATCTACGGGGACCCAAATCGTATCTTTAACTCATGGAAAATGCGAAAGCCCTAAAACAAATTCCATGGTCACATGCTCCCTCTTCCACTCTGGAATGGGTAAAGGCTAAAGCAATCCACCTGGCCTCTGTCTCTCTGCCTTTATCTGTTGGCATACCAAGCATCTAGATACGAAGCTAGCCATATCCCGCTTCATACCATACCACTAAACATGATCTCTCATATCCTTATACATCTTGTTGGCACCTGGATGCATAGAGTACTGCGATCGATGCGCCTCCTGAAGAATTTCCTCGCGTAATGCTCCACTCGACACACATAATTTGATACCGTGCCGCAATGATCTAACATCTGCAATGCTGAAGTCCTCTGCCAATCCTATTCAGACTTGTGCTCTGATGCTCCTAAGAGACTCATCCTCAAACTGTACGATTCTGATCCAGTCCCTCAACTCTGAGTGTACTTGAAATCTCCACATCTGTGCTGCAACTCCAGGAACTAATACATCAATACCCAAGCTATCAAGATAGGTCAACAAATTTTTTCCCCTCGTCAAATACATAGCTACTGGATACCTGCTCAAGGCATCCGCGACTATGTTGGCCTTCCCCGAATGATACTGCAAAGCATTATCGATGTATTTCATTAACTCCAACCACCGCCGCTGCCTTATGTTTAGCTTTTTTTGTGTAAACACATACTTCAAGCTCTTGTGGTTTGTAAAGATCTCAACCCGCTCTCCATACAAGTAGTGCTTCCACAGTTTAAGAGCAAAAATAACTACTGCCAACTCCAAGTCATGGGTAGGGTAATTCTTCTCATACAGGCGTAATTGCCTGGAAGCATAGGCAATCACCTTCTCGTTCTCCAGCAACACACAACCCAAACACTTACCTGATGCATCACTATATATAGAAAATTCTCCTATCCCTGTTGGCAATATTAATTTTGGAGCTGTAGTCAACCTCTTCTTTAGCTCCTTAAAAGCAAACTGACAATCCTCAGTCCAGACGAACTCCACGTCCTTCCTGGTTACTAGTCATCGGCTCCGTAATACTAGAAAAATCCTGAACAAATCTTCGATAGTAACTTGGCAGTCCAAGAAAACTCCTGATCTCCGCCACTGAACTTGGGGTAGACCATGACTCAACTGCTAAAATCTTTTTTGGGTCTACTGAGATCCCGTCTCCTGTAATCACATGCCCAAGGAATTCAACCTTATGAAGAAAAAAATCACACTTGGAAAGCTTGCCATATATCTTCTCCTTCCTGAGGGTCTCCAAAACTACTCTGTTGCTTCTCATGCTCCTCTGGGGTCTTCTAAAAGATCACTATATCATCAAAGAATACTACCGCAAACTGATCCAAGTATTGATGAAACACATTATTCATCAGGTTCATGAATACCGACGGAGCATTGGTCAATCCAAACGACATCACCAAGAACTCAAACTGCCCATACCGAGTCCTGAAAGCTGTCTTCGAAATATCTTCCTTCTTCACTTTCACCTGGTGGTACCCCGACCTCAAGTCTATCTTTGAGAATATCTTCGCTCTACTCAACAGGACAAATAAATTATCAATCTGCGATAACGGGTATTTATTCTTGATAGTGAGGTTGTTGAATACCCTGTAGTCGATACACATACATAATGACCCATCCTTCTTTGGTAAAAATAATACCAGAGAACCCCACGATAATGAACTGGAGAGGATGAATCCCTTGTCCTACAACTAATCCACCTGCTTCTTCAACTCCATCAGTTCATTATTGTTTACTCTATAGATGTGCTGTGATATTGGCTCTGCACCTGACATCAAATCTATAGAGAATTTCACATCTATGTCTAGTGGTAACCTCGATAACTCCTCCAAAAAGATGTCCATATACTTTGCAATCAATGGATGTGGCGGCTCCTATTCTTCCACCAAAGTTCCACTGAAGTCTCCTTCGCTCTGCTCTGTTGCTCCTCTGACAAACTCAAATTTTGGCCCTCCTGGCGCCTCGAACAAAACGCTGCCTCCTCGACAATCGATACTATCATGATGCCAACTCAACCAATCCATCTCGAGTACTATATCGTAGCTCGAAAGTGGCAATACGAGTAGATACACACTCAACTCTCGGCCTCCCAAAGAAACTCTTCGGTCCTTACAAACATTACTGACCAGGATAACGCCACCCCAGTCGCAATCTTGCAAGTCCTCGCAAATGGTTCAGTCTGAAGGTGATATTTTAGAGCAAAAGATATAGATACAAAACTATGTGAAGCACCAGAATCAAATAAAGCATGAGCTAAAAAAGAATCAAGATAGACTGAACTTGAGATAATATCACCGACTGGCTCCTCCTACTCGACGGTTAAGGCGAAAGCTCACCCCTGTCGCTAGGCACCTCTTTGCTGCTGCTGGTGCTGAGGTAACTATTGTCGTTGTGGTGGTAGGTGAGGTCCTCTATATTTTCCTACTGGTGGTAGCGTGGGTGCTCTTTGTAACTGAGCTTCGCCCTGAGCTGGACGAGCTGGAGCTTTAAGACAAGCCCTCAACTGATGGTCTCATGATCCGCAGAATAAGTACTGGCCTAATCTTATCCTGCATGCATCACATCCATGTCCTTACTTTTTACAGAATGTGAAATAAATAACTGCCCTCTAGATCTGGTGCATCTGCTGTATCGGCACTCTAGCTAGTCCAAGATACTGCTGCCTCGGCGGCTGGAAATACCTCTGGTGCTGCTGCTAAAATGAGGCCGCTTTATTGGACCCGTGTTGATACTGGATCCTTCTATGTCCCTCGGTGTCTTAGAGCCAAGCTCTAGATCATCCTCTACCCTCTGTGCCTGCCTGAGAATCTCCTCAAAAGTAGCGATAGGATCTCCATTCTTATGTGATTTGATCTCCCGGTTCAGGTCCTTCTTGAACTTCCTAGCTCTTCCTCCGTGGTTCTGCCCCTCCACAAAGTGGCCTAATCTGCAATACTCTATCGTATACTCATCCATCACCATACCTTCCAGAACGAGGTACTGAAACTGGCTCTCTAATGATGTCAAAGCCACATCTAGAAAGAACTTCTCCTTGAAGAGCTCTTTTAAAGATTCCCAAGTAAGTCCTGGTGGTGAGAACCTGGGGTCCGTCCTGAACCAAGTCAACGCAATGTCGAACATCATGCTCACCGCGGTCTCTATCTACAACCTCTCTAGAATCTGTGCCAGTCGCAGGTTTCGCGCAATGTTTTCTATCCAATCATCAGCATATATGATCCCTTTAGTGCTCTTAAAGTCCTTCGGCCCCATCCTCCTAAAATCTATGATTGTCCCCGGCCTCGGCTGTTGTAGGGTAAACTGAGGTGGTGTCATCAGTGGCTGGACTAATGTGACTCTCTCCACTACTACGAGTGCAATCTGGTGAGCATTCTTAATGCCCTGCCTTATAACCTCTAACTGACGCTGCTGTACCTCCATTATCTGCTGAAAGAGCATAAACATCTGTGTCTGATCGACTGTGGATGGTGTGGGTGGAAAGATCCCCTGAAACTATCTGTTCTGCCCTCTATACCGGAGGTGGAGCACCTCCGAAAGCTGCTACGGAAATGCCCACCTGGATCGGTGATACGGACCTCTGGAATGTAGCGGTTGGAACAACGTCTGATGGTGCTACCCTCATAGGCGACGAAGTGACCAACCTTGTTGATATTACGCCTGAGCGCTGGGAATGCATCTTCGGCGTCATCTTGAAGATAGATTGGACAAAGCAATCATTATTGAGTAAGATACAATATCATCAATGAAGGATAGATTTTATTCAAAGTAAAGCAACATTCAATAGATAAGGATAGCAAAACTGAGAATAAGAAATATTTCCTAGTTGTGATTGAGTATACTCTCAGCCTAAATCCTATTTTCTAAAGCAGGTTCATAGCAGCACCCTAAGTGAGAAATACTACGATATCACTCTAATTATGACTCTAGACCTGTATAGGCCACCACTAAAAATATGTCAAGCCTACACCGCAGCATCGGCGTTAGAAACCTTTTTGGATCAACTGTACTAACTAAATATCTCAATACTATATATATGGTACCTGTCAAACATCTTAACTTCAAACGGAGGAACAATATGGTATCTGATAAATGTAAACTATACTCAATCACAATGCAAACTAAGGAAAGATAGAGTACGAATGGAATAACGAAGGAAAGATAGAGCACAAATGGAATAATGAAGGAAAGAAATCATAACACAACCACAAATCTAAAATAATATACATGCCATAAGTCTCAAAAAATGTCTGATACAAGTCCAACAAAATAATCTAAACCTCCTCAGACTCTGGTACTAAGTCTTCCTTGTCTATAGGAGTATCCTCTAATAGAATACCGTCATACGGTCCGTAGTATGTGGAACACCGGTCTACGAGCCAATCATTTGAAAAATATATCCAGTCAGGATTAGAGCGAACTACATACTTCTGAAAGCAGTTTTAAATACATAATCGAGCATATAAAATAGATAATAAAAAAGAATACAAGAAATCTAAATAACAGAATAAAATAGACTAGAGTGAACAAGTAATGTACTGGAATGAGAAACATATAATAGAATATCTGCAATATAATAGAAATAACTAAAATCTAACTAATGTGCCATGGAATACAAGTTTATTATGTGATCAGTTTAGGTTAAATACGAATATAATATGGTAACTCGATTACAAGTATGGTATGTAATCGACATGAACGGATAGATTGGGGCTTGATCACATAATGAACTCATACTCCCCCATCCACAACCAATACCAATGTATCCAATCACGATATGTTACGAACACAAATATGGTCACACTAAACACGAGTAGTATGTGTACGCGAATATAAGCACACTGAACACGAGCAATGTGTGAACACGAAGTACACTAAATCAATACCCAATACACACGATAAAGTACATGTGAAAGAGTACCCACTGAACACGGTAAGGGATAACATCTCCTTAAATGATCCATGTAGTACTAGTCCATGAAACCAATGTGTCAAAATAAAGTATACAGTTTTAGAACATGAGATATATACACTATTATGAAATAAAAACTAACAAAAAAATGTACTCGCTTGAGGTCCTGAGCAAGGTGTGTCTCTCGATGTCCAAGCTGGTGTCACACAGTCCTATATATATAATATTAATGTCAAATATGTGTAATGGATGATAAATGAATTAAAATACACCAATATGAATTTTTAGGCCATTTTTAGGTCCAAACGGTCAAACTAGGCCACACTAGTTATTTCTAGATTGTATGAGCATGTATCTAAATTATTCGGTTTGTATCGCAATGATACAAGCTATACTAGCTAATACTAGATATTAGAATACCTTATAGTATCAATATAATATACCTAACTTAAAAAACTAGCTTACCAATTACCTATACCCGTATCGAAAATACCTTAGCTAGTTATATGTATAACCAAAACCCGATACCTATATATAAACCCAAAACCCTGACATATACATTATACTAAGGCACTGATACATTAAAAACACACTTAACACTAACTGTAATCATAATAACTAATATCAATTATTAATATAGCTACTAATATCTAACATACCCCTCAACTAACTGTTAACCAAAATAACATCTAACTCCTCATACTAAATATTTAACATCAAAGCTAACACTCTAAACATTCACTCATAACATACACAACTAACCTATTAACAATTAACCAATTGTTAACTCATAATATATTACTTAACATGTAACTAACTATCTAAACTCACACAACTAATCACATACAAATCAGTAACTGCTCCCCTTTCCTATTTATATCTACCACATCATGTATAGCTGCTGATACTGCTCTTGTTGTGACTGCTTGCACTTGCTAATGCAAGCTGCTGCACTTGCACTACAAGCAGCTGATACTGATCTTGCTATGACTGCTCTTTGCGGCTAATGCTGCTGCAGTTGCTCGATACTCTGCTGCACTTGCTGCTCGATACATTGCTAGCTGCTGCAGTTACTCGATACTTTGCTGCACTTGCTTCTCGATGATTTGCTAGCTACTACAGTTTCTATGATACTGCATTGCTAGCTGCTGTAGTTGCTCGATACTCTGTTGCACTTACTGCTGATGAAGTTGTTGCTCGATACACTGCAGTGCTAGCTGGACACAGATGCACTCGAGCATGCCATGTTGATGCATTGTAGTTGTTCTGATACTTGCTGCTCGATGCACTGTAGTTGCTTTGATACTTGCTGTGCACACTGCATTCGTTGATGCTTGCAAACCCGACCATCCCTCTTCCAAAGCACACTGCCAACACCACTCTCTCACACACAAACACCTCACAATAACAACCAATGTTGCATAACACTTAGACACACACACAAATACATATATATATATATATATATATATATATATATATATATATATATATATATATATATATATATATATATATAGGTTAAGGCAATTAAAAAAATATCTATCTACTCCACCATTGAGATGCCAAACTCTCCAATACCCACAATTAATCATTCCTTCAAGTCATATATATAATTATAACTATTAGAAATTATTACAACATATAATGAAGAGAATTCATGTAAATTACCCAAAATTGGCCCCGTATCACACCGTATCATAAATTATCATGATACGGCCTATACTTATCCATTTGTGGATACATACCTAGTCTTATAATCCCGATCTAAGTATAATTAGATCTAATTGGCATCATGAAACACAATTGATGTGTCAATTTTGTAATTCACTCAACATACACATAAATTATCTCATAAATCTCACAATACAAAGTCAAATAGCCTAAAACTTGTTTCTATAGGTAGCCCTATGCCATGGGGTCATTTTTAATGGTCAAATACATGATTAAGAAGCTATAATGAGAGAGAAATTCAGGAATTACCAATTGGGAGATCGATTCTCAATGAAAATATAATTAGACACGACCCGGACACGATCTCTAGCTCCAAATCTTCTTGTCCTTGTGCTCCTTCTCCTTGCTTCTCCAAGCTTCAAGGCTCCAAGAATGACGAAATGAAAAGTAATTTAGGGTGAATTATGTAGAAATCCAATGGAGAAAGATTGAGAAATTGGAAAATTGGGGATATAGAATTTGGACACAAAATGAAATACAAATAAGGAGATAGAGAGAAAGGAGAACCCCCCTCTTTTTGTGGTCGGCCTCTTCCGCCTTCCCCAAGCAATGTCAAAAGTCCAAGTTGCCCCTACATCTTTTATTGTGAGGAATAATTAAGGATGGGTATATTTGGAAGTCTCTAACTAATTGTAATTACACCAATCATTCTTAATTTAATTAGTAGAATGACTAATTGGGCTTGGGTCCAAGTTCAGCTCACTATTTGTCATAACAAATTTAAATAGGTCCATATGTGTTAAGTCTAATTATTGTCTAGTCTCTATAATTAATTAATCAATCACAAATCTCTAAATAACTAACTAATGCTAGTCATAACAATCATAGCTCAACTTAAATAAATAATATATATAATCATCATGAATATTAAATATTATATTTCTAAAAATAAATACCTATGCCAAATTACCAAACTACCCCTAGCTGGAAAAGTAAGGGTGACACGATCCGATACAATACTTACCGGTACTCCATGTAATCTCACAATCTGATGCATATACATATCGGCTAGAATATCTATGGACTGCCCAACTCGGAACGGCAAAAAATGTGCTGACTTGGTGAGTCGATCCACGATAACCCAAACTGCGTCCTTACCATTTGGGCTTCTCGAAAATCATGTAATAAAATCCATGGTGATATATTTCTACTTCCATTCAGGGATGGGAGGTGGCTGTAACATACCAGCGGTCCTCTGATGCTTGGCCTTAACCTGTTGACAGACCAAACATTTTGTCACGAACTGCACAATCTTCCTTTTTATTCCATGCCACCAGTAATACTGTCTCAATTTTTGGTACATCTTCGTACCGCCCAGATGAATAGAGTAAATAGAGCTATGTGCCTCTATCATCAACTCATGTCTTAACTCTCCATTCGTAAGATATAGGCGATTTCCACACCTTAGTATTTTGTCCTAATGGATCCGAAGTCCCGCATACCGGCGACCATCCTCTCTCTATGTCTCCATAATCTAGCATCCATAGGTAATGCCACATTGATTCTCTCTAGTAGTGACGACTGAACCTCAAGGATAGCCAATTTTCTACTCTGTCCTAGCATTATGACCTCGAACCCAATATCCTGAAGATCCTCTAAAAACTGGGCTGCGCTGTTAATAGATAAGTTGTGGGCTTCGTGCAAAGAGCGTCGGCTATAATGTTCGCCTTGCCTGGATGATACTGCAAGTCTATGTCATAATCGACCATCAACTCTAGCCAGCGCCTCTGTCTTATGTTGAGCTCGTTTTGAGTGTATATGTACTTTAGAATTTTGTGATCAGCAAAAATTTCTACCATTTCTCCAAAAAGATAGTGCCTCCATATCTTTAATACAAAAATTACTGCTACTAGCTCAAGATCGTGTGTAGGGTAATTCTTCTCATGCACCTTCAATTGTCTGGATGAATAAGCGATAACTTTGCCATATTGCATCAAAATATATCCCAATCCACAGACTAATGCATCACTATATACCATAAATCCTTCCTATCCTGAAGGAAGGGTCAAGACCGGTGCAGTCGTTAACCGCTTCTTCAGTTCCTCGAAGGCCTTCTGACAATCCTCTGTCCATCCAAACTCCTGGTTCTTATGCGTCAACTGGGTCATATGCTCTGCAATCCTTGTAAAGTTCTGCATGAACCTCCGATAAAATTTGGCAAGTCCGAAAACTCCTAACCTCTGCAACTGATGTAGGTCTGGGCCCAGTCTCTATTGCTGGAACCTTCTCCGGATCAACTGAAAGTCCTTCTTCTGAGATGATATGTCGTAAGAAAGGCACTATATCCATACAAAACTCATATTTGCTAGGCTTGGTGTACAACCTCTCATGTCTCAATGTCTCTAACACGATCCTAAGATGCTCCTTTTGGTCTTCGTGGTTCTTGGAGTATACCAAGATATCATCAATGAACACAACCACAAACTTGTCCAAGTACTGATGGAAGACTATGTTCTTAAGACTCATAAACATAGCTGGCGCATTGGTTAAACCAAACGTCATGACTAGGAACTCATAGTATCCATACTTGGTCCTGAAGGCTATCTTCGGTATATCTTCCTTTCGCACTCTAATCCGATGGTAGCCGAATCTGAGGTCGATATTTCAGAATATATGAGCACCACTCAACTTATCGAACAGATAATCAATGTGCGACAGGGGATACCTATTCTTGATGGTTACGGTATCTAGTGCCCTATAGTCAATACATAGGCATACCGTCCCATCGTTCTTCGGCAAAAATAGTATGGATGCCCCCTACAGCGAGACACTAGACCGAATAAAACCGTTCTCTAAGAGTTCATCAACCTTCTACTTAAATCCAACTAACTCATTAGGTCCTACTCTATACACAGCTGAGGAGATAGGCTCGGTTCTTGGTGTCAAGTCTATAGTGAATTCTATTTTCTGATCAGGTGGTAAGCCTGGAAGACCATCAAGAAATACATCCACAAATTCTGCTACAACTCTTGGGTGCTCTGGTTCTCCTTCTGCAGTAAGTGTCTTAAGTGTAGGCTGGGAACCTTATTCTCTGGCTCCCCAAAGAAACTCAAACTCCGGAAGACCAGGTGGTCTAAAGATAACACGTCCACACCGACAATCTAGAGTTGCATAATACCGACTCAACCAGTCCATACCAAGTACAATATCATAGTCTGGCATAGAAAAGAGCAGTAATTGGGCTCTTATCTCTCGGACACAAACTACTATCGAACAAGATCTACAAGTGTCACTAACAGGAATGATTCTGCCTCCCATAAGAATTTTTATGTACGCGATAGCTACTCTATGTGTGGCTACAAAACTAGTAGCTATAAAAGAATATGATGCGCCTGAATCGAATAAAACTACAGCAGGTAATGAAGCTACTAATATGGTACCTGCGATGACCTCTCCTGCAGTAGCTGCCTCCTCAATAGTCATAGCGAAAGCATGTCCTCGTCCTTGGGCTGGTCCTCTCTGATTATGTTCCTGATAGAATAGCACTGCTTGTGAATCCAAGGGTGGCCTCGTTATCCTCCTGGAGCTGGTGGTCTGACTCCTCCAACTCTCGCCTGTGGCGCTCCTAGTGCCGGATATACTGGCCTAGGTGGCTGCGGTGTTGGTCTCGGTACTGATACGGTTGGTCATTAAATCATAGGAGCCCTCGTACATTCATGTGCTGAGTATTATCCTGATCCAAAAATCAAGCATAGTCTGAACATGCATCTGCACTCGCTCTCAATATGACCTCACTTGCTACAATATTGATATATTGGCGGTGCCTGCAAGGCTGCTCTAGGTGGCTAGTGCATGTGAGATCTCTTTGTAGCTCCTTTCTGGGATAGTCTGGCTGGTGCTAGTGAGTGTGGCAGTTTCTGGCTGGACTCTCTCCGGTTGACGTGCTCCATGCGTCTCGCTGCGGCAAGGACGTCAGTATATAAAGTAGGTACAACAGGGCCAATTAATCTCTGTAGCTTAAAGCTATGTCCATCAAAGAACTTCTCTGTCTTCTCCTCTTCTGTCGAAATTAGGGTAGGGGCAAAGTGACTCAAACAGATGAACTCCACATTATACTCTTCTACTATCATGTTGTCTTGAGTGAAGCGGTTGAACTTATCCTTAAGTTTTGCTCTGGCAATGGCTGGAATGTACATCTCCTGAAAGAATCTAGAGAAATCCTCCTTAGTGACTCGGTCTGAGCCTAGCCGACTCTCCTCGGATAGCCACCAATAATGTATATTGCATGTCAATTGCATCTTGACAACAATCATCCAGCGCTCTCTAGGATGCTCATTTGCTTCCAAATAAAGTTGAGTGTTTGTGAGCCATTCATAAACTTCAGTGGGCTCCTCCTTTCCCAAAAAGGTATATAGTTTCAACTAACGAAAATCTAAGATGGATCCCGTCGATGGTTGCCTGGCTGGTGGGGTCGAATGCTCCAGTGCTGTCACTATGTTCTTCCTCAAGTCTCTGCCTGGCGTTGCTGGGCCTCTTGATGAACCTGTTGTTGTGCTTGCATAATTGTATAGAATATTTGGAACATCTGTTGTCCGTCCATAGACTGTTCTGTTGGAAAAACTAGCATCGGTAGAGTAAACTGTGGTAGTGGTGGAATGTCGCCTTGCCGAAACCTTGAGGCGCGATGATATGCTTGATTGCTTTATTGAGTGAAGGGATCTCCACCCATTGGCATCACCCTATTGTTGTATGTAACCACAGCACCTTGTGTTATACCCGCGGAAGTCTCGTCGCTGGCTCTTGGATCCAGTATTCTGTACCCAAGTAAACTATGAGGATTGCACAATGATTCAAAGTATGATACAAGTCTAGGAATTATTTTGAATTTGGTATAGAGGTCAAGAACATGTCAATTTGTGGATGAGATACTATAATTTTATTTTATCTTAATTTGCAGAATTGCTCAGTTGCTAAGTTGGAACCAAAGCAATAAATATGACCTGCATGGGCCACCATAAAACCTATGTCAGGCAACAATCCTAAATACCGAGGGACTAGCTATGTGGCAATGGCCAACAGCACAACTCTAATTGACAAACCCAATTTAATAGATCCGTTAGAGTGCATAAGCTATAATGTAGATAAATAAAGTCTACTACTCCTGTCATAGTATATAATCTAAACTAATCTCATCCACATACAATAATCATAATACAAGGAGATAGAACAGTCAAGAAAATAAATAAAGAAAACTGTCCATCACAAGTCCAAAATTATATAATGTCACGGGGAACAACCCATCATCAAAACTAAAGAAAAGAAATAAAACTGAGTACATCTATCCAGTGGTCATAGAAATAAGTCTCAATATCTAAACAATATAGAAAGTAAATAAAATAGTAACAATGCTCTAGAGAAGTCCTCGAGCACAACCTCATCCTCTGATGCAAGTACTGCTCTAACGTCAACTCATGCCCCGTAAACCTCGGGGTAACTCTCCTCAGCTATAACTGGGGATATAATTCGGATCCAGGTCCTCAGGGGACAGAACAAGGTACAAGAATAACTCAAGCCAACTACACTAAATAATAAGAAATAATAAAAAGAGGTTTGCTTAGGGTATCTAACATAATCCATCTATGTGTATGCATGTAAAAACGTACTCTTACGCTAAACCATCTGGTTTCATACATATACTAGGGGTACTAGTGATAGTATTAATAATAGTAGTAGGTACGTACAAGCCCCATCATGGTACCTGCAGTACTATAAAACTAGTAGAGTTTGTTAGCCCAGCAGTATGGTAAGTTCTCTCCAACCCCATGTATCTCACGTCTCATGTCACAAAATGCATGACAATCTCTATCTATTAAGTTGAGGTGTAAATAATAGCACTAGTACAAGTCTCCAGCCCTGTCCTAAAACAGAAGTCATGATCCTCGAATATCTCAAGTGTGGCTCATGTTCATGAATGTCGAGTACAGTATCCTATGGTAAATCATGCAAGAGTATCACGAGTAGGTAAGCGCTGACAAGGCAACTAACGATATCCGAACTCCATGTATGGAAGTCGGCACCTAAATTTAATTCGGAAGCTAAGTATCGTGGAGGTCCTAGTTCATAACAATTACAAGCAACAAAAAAATACCAAAAATAGAATAACTAGAGCCCAATCTACTTTGAACAAGGCATGGTACACTTGCCTTCTTTCTGCTGTGATGTAGTGAGTCCCAAGTCCATATTCGATGGTACTGTATCTCTGATGTGCCCTATCAGTAATATATAAATAAATACATAATTCTAATATTTACTACTTTTATATTAATTATAGACTCGTCACGTGCTCGTTAACCACGTCGCGTTGTTGGTGCCAATGACACTATGCATGACTAGTGCAGTACATCGTACGCTGTCGTATACCCCATGTTACGTTCAACCATAATTTGGAGAACACACATACACATATATCATATATATAATTATATATTATAATTGTATGCATATTTTTATATATACATATTCGTTATGTTACACATGCAATACACAAGTACAAGTTCCTTACAACTTAGTGATCAATTGTCCATAGTCTAAGACCCTAATATACATGCTTTAATATATATAAAATCTGAAATAACACCCAATGATTTCGGAAATTAATTTTAAAATCTGAGTTTTAAATTCTTTAAAATGCAACAACTCATATTGCATGCTACAACTTAAACCAAACTTATGAATGTGCTTGCATGATCAACTAGTAAGTTGCATAGGTTATATACAACAAAGGAGGTAGTTCTTGATCATGCATGGATGTGTTCTTGGTTCTCTAATATATACATACATACATGAAGGAAGGAGGGTTTGATTAACTTATCAAGTCTTGATGCCTACGGGGTTCGGTTAAAGTCCAACTATTTTTTGACTTCACGAAGGAGTTACTCCGCCTTAAGGTTGACCCGTAGCCGACGGAGAGCGACCATGGGGTATTAGAAAGGTGGTGCATGACTGCACAGGGCGGCTGGTGCTGTGGGTCGCGGGTTAGGGGGAGGAGGTCGAGTGGGGGCGTTAGGTGGTGTTGGCGTTGTTGTCGGTGGTGGTGTTGTTGGTGGAAGAAGGAAGAAGGATATGGAGATATGGAGAAGAAGATAGGGGGAAGGAGGAAGCACACGTGAAGAGGAGGGAAGGGTCGTTTGCAAGTTTATATGGGGGTAGGGTTCCTAGGTTAGAATAGGTTATATATAGGTTGGTATTAAATGAATGAATGGAATGATGGATATAGGCTAAAATCCAATGGTTAAAAGGAGGTGATGGTGTATAGAACTTTTATAAATGGTAGAAAAATCTCCTTGGGCTGCAGGTTGGTCCCCCTCCCTTGTTGTATACATGATGTGCAATATAATTAAAATGGTCCATTGAAACATGCCAAAATAGGTAATTGCTGAATTTAGATTAAAATAGAGTAAAATATAGGATTTTGTATGTAAAAAATAGTATTTTTTTGTAAAAATGTGGGGGATGGGTGTTTGGTGTTGTGCATGGGCTAGACAAATTTGTTTCAGGGTTCAAGTTGGGGTTCGGTCTCAATTTGGTTTAATTATTCAAGAAATATCGGCTTTTAACTAAATAAATGCGTGATGTGTTTAATATTATTTTGGAGCCTATCGGGACTCGACTAAATATAACACCGAAGTCATGTACTTAGCAGGTCATGTTTGTCTAGGGGTTATATAAATCAGTTTCGGGATTTGAGCTAAATTGATTGCAACGGTAAAAGGGGTTTCTAAAATCAAATAACTGTTTTATAAATGCACTAATAAAATACTAATAATTTTTAAATAAAATAAAATATACCAATTTTACTGTAAGAACCTTCGTTTAATTTTAAAGGGATTACAGGTACTAGGTCCTCCTGCTTTAAAGGAGTATCCACTAATGGTACTCCGTCCTGCGGCCTGTAGTAAGTGGGATACTGGTCCCCAAGCCATTCATCTGAAAAATATATCCAGTCAGGATTTGAGCAAAGTACATACCTCTAAAAGCAGTTCTAAATACATAATCATATATATATATAATAGATAATAGAAAATGATACATGATAACTAGCCATAAAAAATGGAATGAACTAGGGTGAACAGGTAATGTACAGGAATGAAGAATATACAATATGAATAACTATAATTTATAGGGAAATAGATAAAACTGGGTAATATGTCATTGAGTAAAAGTTTATTTTGTGATCTGTTTGGCTTGAACACGAATTCAATATGATAACTCGATTACACGTGTGATATGTAATCGACATGTACATGAAGACACTTGGGCTTGATCACATAACCAAATCCTACTCTCCCTTCCCAACCAATACCCATGGATCCAATCACGACACGTTATGAACATGAATATAAGCACACTGAAGACGAGTAGTGTGTGAATACGAAGTGCACGATAATGAATACCCGATACACACGACAAAACACATGTGAAGGAGTACCCGCTGAACACGGTAGGGGATAACATCTCATGACAGGATCCATACAGTACCAGTCCGTATAACCACTGTTTCAGAATCAAGTATACAGTTCTAGAAAATATGATATATACACTTTCATGAAAAAGAACTAACAGAGAGATGTACTCGCCTCTGGTCCTGAGCAAAAAGCGGTAACTCGGTGTTCGAGATGGTGCCTCACTCATATTTAGGAAATATTTTATCAATATGGTGTAATTAAGAGAAAGCAAGTTCTGAATGCATTAACATGCTTCTAGGTCCACTCTAGGATCAATACTAGCTAATGGGTCTATCCGGGTCATTTAATTAGCTACTACTAGCTTAACTTAGTTACACTTGGTTGTACTAAGGTTAAAACTAATTATCTAGTTAAATGATAACAATACTAGTTATGCTAATTAATCACTAAATATCTATCTTATATACAATTCTAGCTGAAATCCACTGACTGGCACTAATTGCTACTGATCTCAGTTGATCATCCCGGTAACTGCTTTTCTAAGAACCAATAAAACTGCTACTACTAAACATAGGTGCCACACAATAGATATCAAAGTATATTACTTGATACATATGCTTGTGTGTATCATTGATACCTATTCAATATGTTTACTAGTACAATGAACTACACAGCTGCCTAAACATACATCAGTCACATTAATATGGACCAAAACACTGCCTGATACCCTACTTAGAGCTATGCTAACTGATACTCTAATAAACTAGCTATTATAATACTCTAGTTAACTAGCATCACTAACTGATAACTAACTAGTAGCTATACCAAACTAGCTTTAACAAACCATCTAACCTGGGATATCTCTAATACACCTAGTACCAACATCTAACTGATACCAACTCCACCCCCAATTCATTCAACTGCCCCTGTCCATCCAAGACTGGAATCATAGTGCACAAGTATGTACTTTGTTTTCCCTTGCCTTACATAGCCTGAGTATCCTTGATACTTTCATCTGATGTTCTCATGTTAATATTTCTGGTAATGAACTTAACTTCCCCCTCCTGCTTCACTTGCCCGAGCCTCCAACTGTCCATCTATTTTCGATTGCTTCCCTAGATAGCATTAAGTTACTGCAGCAACTAATCTGCAGTTGCTCGACCCTTTACTATTGCTAACAGCAGTTAAAACCCTCAAACCAATTACCTTAAGTATCAGTTCCCTTATGAAACTACCACTGCCTTACCACAAAAATATAGTTATTGCTGACCTTCATCCAATGCTTGATCCCCTTCAGTTATCAGTCATAATTGATAGACAACCACTTTCACATAGCTTGCCAATCCAGATATCCCCAACAAACCCCCATGGCACTCAGTATAGTTACTATTATGCACTTCACACACTCACAATCACTTCATTCACTTCAAATCCATATACACACACACTCCTACTGCTGTCACAGATGACACAACTCCCCATTCCACCACAAGTACACACACATACGTGAGAATATAACCATACACATAGAGTGCACACTTGGAATATTTATGATACTCATCCCATTGAGATGTCAAAACCCCCAAATACTCCTTTATAATCAGTCCTACACATTAATACACATAATAATAGCTATCAGAACTAGTTACAACATGAATTAAAAAGAATTCACACAAATCTCCCAAAATAAGCCCCGTATTACACCATGTCATAAAATACCATGATACGGGCTACTCGTATTCTTTTTTTGACACGTACCTAGTTCCACAACCCCGATCTAAGTCTAACTAGATCTAATTGGTCTAATGACACACAATTGATGTGTCAATTTCATAATTCCCTCTATTTGGATACAATTCACCAGTTAACTTTCATAATACAAGTCGTATGGACCCAATTTTTGATCCTATGGGTAGCCCTAAGCCAAGTGGTGATTTATAATAGTTAAATGCATGATTTGGAACCTACAATAAAGGTGAATTCAGATCTATACCTAATAGGAGATGAATTCCCAATAAAATCCCAACGGACACGATCTAGACACGATCTCCTTGCCAAAGCTCTTCCTCCTTGTGCTCCTTGCTTCTCTAAGCTTTAAATCTCCTTAAGGAATGAAAATGAGAGGGAATGGAGGTGAATGAGTGGGAAATTAATGGTGGAAATGAAGGAGAATTGGGGATCTAGAATTTCATAGTGAAAAGAATAAAAAAATTGGAGGAGAGATAGAGAAAATCCTTTGTATGGTCGGCCCCTCTTTTTCCCTCTTCAAAGTAATTACAAATGTCCAATACACCCCTCTCCATCCAATTATGAATATGATTAAGGATAGGCAATTTTGGAAGATCTCTAATTAAGTCTAATTAGTCTAATTCTATTAATTAATTAGTGGGAATGGATTATTGGGCTTGGTCCATGTTGAGCTCACTAGTTGTCATGACAAGTCTAATTGGCTTACAAGAGTCAAATCTAATTAATAGGCTAGCTCACTACACTTAAATAATAATATAAGTCTCTAAATAATAAATGGTACTCTAATAAATAAATAAATAATACAAGCATCGAATAAATATTTTAGCACACTAATATAAATATTATAATCCTAAAATTAAATACTCATGCCAAATTATCAAAATACCACTAGTTGAAAAAGTGAGGGTGACACACCGTGCCAATAAATCATCTCGCTAAACCAAGTATACTGTGCCAATGAATCTAACCTAACTAAACTACCCTACCCGCTAACCTAACCGAGACCCTAACCCGTGTAAGTCCCCTTCCCATCTATATATGCATATATATATATATAATTATACGTACATACATAAAACCCTAACCCTAATCCTAAACTACACCACCGCCACTAGCACCACAACCCACGGCGACCGCCCCCTGTTAGAACCATTGTGCGCAGTCACGCGCAGCACAGGCGCACAGCAGCAGCAGCACGGCTGGCCGCCCGTGCACGTGCACAGCTGCAGCCGCGCGACCGACCGTGTGCGCACGCGCACAGGCAGCTGCTTCCCTCCCTTCGTGCGGACTTTTCTCCCTCCTCGCTCGTCCATTTTGCATCCCATCTTTGTTGGTATGTTCACAACCTATCTCTCTTCAATTCTTTTTAAATAGTTTAGTTTATTTTGTTTCTTGTTGGTCATAAATTACGATCCAAAATAAAGAAAAACTTGATTTTAGTATCATTCGAAACTATCCTAATACCCTATTTTCCAAAGCCATTTTTATTCAAACCAGTGAACCAAAACTCAAATTTCCTTTTCTAGATTAAAGACTACACAATTCAATTATTTATCTCTTTAAATAGTTTATTTTAATTTGTTTTATATTATTGTTAATTCAGCGTTGAAATTGACCAAAAACTTAATTTTAAAGAACAAAAAATCTTCGATACGGGGTGTGTCCAGCCAAACAAAACCACATCATCGTGTATGGATTTCACCGAATGGTGCTTAACGTGAACGCTAATGTGTGGGCTTTCGCAGAATTTGATTTGGACGTATGTGCATGCAGAAATCAACGCGTATCTACTGAAAACACCGTATCGGCCTATTCTGATACCTCGCCATAACTTTGTGCATACTTGTCTGTTCGCAACGAAACATATGCCATTGGATTCGCAGCGTTATGCTGGTCCTGTGACCCAATTTTGGTTCGAATCTGAGAACATTGACGAAATACCATTTCGTAGGCCCCACGGTTCTACATGACGGACGATTTCGTGATCGGCTCATCGGAATCTAGGTATGGACGTTCCATTGGGTTCGTCTCATCGTTATGGACTCGTAGATAGTAAATTTGACAAATTTGAAGAACTTTGTCTTCGGTATATTTTTTTAGTTCGAAGTGGACCACGTGTGGACCCTACTTTGACCCAAAACTGTCAATTCTGCCCCTGTATCCAAATTGGAGTTATGGGTAGTCAATCCTAGCTATTTTAAGTATTCTGAGAATATTGGTGATGTATTTTCCATTATCCGGAGGTATAAGTGAAAATTCTACATTCCCAAGAGGAGTTGACGGAGTTCAGAACCCACTCAAGTGTACCTTGCCAAACTTGTAGTAGATCATATTATGTTATCTTTTTGTGTTTTTTTTATATATATGTATATATTCTTGTAATATGCCTGCTCAACCTAGGACCGTGAGACGTAGCTTAGCATCCAAACAAGTTTTGAGTGTCGACGCCATACGCGGAGTCATGTAACGTGACTTAGAGAGTTGATACCACGATCCAATCTTTATGTGCTTGATTTACCAAGTACGCTATACCATAGGATACTTGACACTATTGTATGTGACAGAATCTTTTTTGAGTTATTTATGGTGATTTTGTATAGGCTTACATGATTCATGATATGAGACTTGCATATTATATAGGTATCATTATGACTCGTTGTACTAGCTAGAGGTCATGATCTTGCTTATTATAGAAATGAGACATCATGGATATGAGACATAAAGTTACATTCGGTGGGGAGAGACACACATGCTACTGGCTGATTATGTTTATATATATACTATATTACTGGAGGTTCTTTAGTCTCTATACCAGAGCTTGTCACATTTACTAGCCCTACGAGATACTACTTGCTTCTATGGGCTCCCCGACACAGAGCCTATAGTGGTCTCAGCCCGAGTACTAGTGATGCTCTTATTTGCATTTTACTTAGCTGGTTACATAGCTTGCCCTGAGGATCTGTTTATATATACTTGCTGTATTTTATTTGCCTTGAGTGTTTATTGTACCTTGCTATATCTCATGAGGACCTGGATCCGGATTATGCCCCCAAGTGTAGACGAGGATAGCTATCCCGAGGTTTACGGGGCAAGTGCTGCTATTGGAGACGTACAGGTTGTAGAGGACGAGGTTGTTCTGGAGGACTTCTCTCGAGAACATAGTATTCTCATCATTCATTTATTATGCTTAGTGTTCAAGATATTTGATCTTTTAGTGACTTCTGGATATTCTACTTAAATTATTTTTCTTTTTATTTTGATGACGGGTTATTCCCCGTGACATTATTTATATTGCTTTTGTTGGACAAAATATTTTATATTATTGTGACTGGACTTGTCTTTTTGTGATTTTGTTACTTATTATAGATGAGATTAGATATATAAATTATGGCAAGTATTTGTAGACCATTTTATTTGTATTACAGCTTAAGTGTACTCTAACGGGTCCATTAAATTGGGTTTGTCCATTTGAGTTATGCTGCTGGCCATTTTCACGTGGCAAGTTCTTTGGTATTTTGGGACTGGGTCGTGAGATAGTTTTTATGGTGGCCCATGCAGGTCCTCAATATATTTCTTTGGTTTCAACTAAGGGACCGAGTAAGCCTGCGATTAGGATAAGAATAAATTTATAGGATCTCATCTACATATTGACACGTCCTTGACCTCTATATCAAACTCGAACTTAATTTCTTGAGTTGCATCATACTTGATTCATCTGTGTGAACCTCATAGTTTACTTTGTGTGTAGAGTAATGGATCCACGAGCTAGTGATAAGACTCCCACAGGTACACCACCAGGTGTTGTGGTTACCTACGATGATGGGGTGACACCATCGAATGAATATCCCTCTACTCAACAAAGCAATAAAACAAATCATCATGCCTCGAGGTTCCGGCGAGATGATATTCCACCACCAACGTAATTTACTCCACCGATACCACCTATCCAGATTTTCAGTCAGGGCAGCCTATGGACGGATATTATCTGTTTCAGGTATTTTATGCAATGATACAAGCTCAACAGCAAGTTCAGTAAGAGGCCCAGCAACGCCAGACAGATAACTTAAGGAACAACATAGTGACAGTATTAGAGCAAGCGACTCCACCAGCTAGACATCCATCGACAGAATCCATCTCAAATGTTTGCCACCTAAAGCCATGAACATTCTCAGGAAAGGAGGAGCCCACAGAGGTCCATGAGTGGCTCACTAACATCGAACATCAGTTGAAAGCAACAGACCTTCTGATAGAGCATTAGATGACAAGTGTCAGAATACCGCTGACAGACAATGCACATCACTGGTGGCTCACTGAGGAGTAACGACTTGGACCAGACCAAGTTACTTGGGAGGAGTTCTCTAGACTCTTCCAAGAGATGTACATTTCATCTATTGCTCAGGCAAAACTTCGAGAAAAGTATAATCGCCTCACTCAGGGAAATATGACGGTAGAATAGTACAATACAGACTTTATACGATTGAGCTGCTTCGCACCTACACTGATCCTGACAGAAGAAAAGAAGGCAGAGAAATTCTTTGACGGACTGAGCTTTGAGCTATAGAGACAGATTAGCACCGTTGCACCTACTTCTTATACGGACGTCCTTGCCGTAGCTTGACACATGGAGCACATCCACATGAGGGAGTCCAGCCAGAATAGATCGTACGTATTAGTACAAGCTCAAGCACCATACGCGGAGCCTACAAACCGACCACAGATGAATCTACCACAGATAGCAGCATCACGAGCCCCATACCTTCCTACTTTTTACTACTGTGGCAAGGTAGGCCATATTGAGAGGGAGTGCAGACGCAAATTGGGATTATGTTTAGCTTGCGGATCCAGTCAGGATTCAACTAGGGATTTTCCTAAGCATCGGGGAGGAACACTGATGGTTCATCGACCCATTTTACTAGTACCGGGGCCAGTCCAGCATCCACATCGACCAGCTTAGCCAGCACCAGGAGCACTATAGACGGAAGATGGAGGATTTAAACCACCAGCATCGAGAGGATATCAACCGAGGCCACCCTTGGCGTCACAGGCAGCACTCTTCAAGTAGGTTCAGCAACAACAGAGAGCACCACCACAGGGACGTGGACAGGCTTTTGCGATGATAGTGGAGGAGACACAGACTCAAGGAGTAGCGAGTATGGGTAAGATTTAATCTTATCGTAGCTAGCTATAGTAACGGATATTCCTAGTAATACTTTAGCATGTGCATATTAGTTCCATTCCCTAGTCTATACCTAGTATTGTGTTAGCATTGACTTGTTAGTTTAGAGTAATAATATGTAAGAGGTACCCAAGTTTTCATAAGTTTTAGTTGATCCTTGTTCTAATCACTCCTTTACTCTTGAGTTACTCATCTCCCGTTGCCTAGGAAAAAGAGCTTTCATTGCTTCCCTATGTGTTCTGCTTGAACAAAAACCCTCACCCTTTCTATCAATTTTTTTCTTGTTCATGGTCCCTTATCCTTTGTGTCGTGCTTCAACAAATGTCTTACAATCATGTCATCTATTCTGGAGAAAAACTTTTCTGGCCTGTTACGGTTTATTTTTCTTAATTGCGAGGACGCAATTCTTTTAAAGTGTGTAGATTGTGAGCTCCCTGGTTTTTATATAGGGTTAGTTCGATAATTAATTTCTTAAAAATATTTATTCAATAATTTAATTAAACTTTGGACACCAACCACCATGGTTTTAAAATCTTGAGCGTAATACTAGCCTTTCTTTTCCAACCAACCTAGCATGCTCGACTTAGACTAGTCAAATTCGGCAACTGCCATGACTGTCACTCATAAATTCGTAATCCAGGGTTTATTTTGGTCGCACAACTTTTGTGACACATTTACAATAAAATGATGATTATTAACTCTTTTGTCGTGGCGTATAATTTTAATACGCCATACCAACTCATTGCTTCCAACTAAATCCATACTATAAGCCTAAGCCAAACTGGTCCTTTTACGCATATGACACTCGAGTTGCGTTATACGAACCTCTACATGCTTTCAATATAGTATTAAGTAGAAAATATAATTTATGTATTTATTTAACTAATTTAATATTCATTCATATTTAGTAAATACCTTTTGAATTTATATAAATTTGGTTGTAAATTATTTGTTGGAAGAAATATAAATTTTCTAGAATTTTTTCCAAGTACCTAACTATTTTTGGGAATTTTCTATATATAATTATCAATAAAATAAAACAAAAAATCAAAAAGAAATAAAGCAAAATCCTAACTCTAACCTAACTAAACTACCCTACCCGCTAACCTAACCCAGACCCCAACCCGTGTAAGTCCTCTTCCCATCTATATATGCATACATATATATATAGCATGTGCATGCATAAAATCCTAACCCAAATCCTAAACCACACCACAGCCACCAGCACCACCACCCATAGTGATGCCCCCAGTTAGAACCGTCACCCGCAGCACCGCCGTGCGCAGTCGCGCGCATAGCAGGCACACAGCAGCAGTCGCACAACCGACTGCGCGCGCACGCGCACAAGCAGTTGTGGCCCTCATTTCGCATAGAGTTTTCTCCCTCCTCGATCGTCCGTTTCATGTTCAACATCGCTGGTATGTTCATAACCTATCTCTCTTCAATTTCTTTTAAATAGTTTAGTTTATTTTGTTTTCTGTTAATCACAAATCGCAATCCAAAATCAAGAAAAAACTTGATTTTAGGTTCATTTGAAATTGTCCCAACACCCTATTTTCCAAAGCCGTTTTCATTCAAACCAGTGAACCAAAACTCAAATTTTCTTTTCTAGATTAAAAAGAACATAATCGAGTTTTAATCTCTTTAAATAGTTTATTTTAATTTGTTTTATATTATTGTTAATTTACTGTTGAAATTGACAAAAAACTTATTTTCAAAGAACCAAAAATCTCCGATACGGGATGCGTCCTGCCAAACTAGGCCACATCATCGTATGAGGATTGCATCGAGTGGTACATAATGTGAATGTAGACGTGTGAGCTTTCTCCGATACGGGATGAGTCCCGCCAAACATACGATTTCGTGATCGTCTTATCGAAATCCAGTTTTGGACATTCCATTGGGTTTGGATCATTGTTCTTGACTCGTAGACACTAAGTTTGAAATATTTAGAGAACTTTGTCTTTGACACATTTTTTGGTACGAAGTGGGCCACATGTGGACCCCGCTTTGACCCAAAACTGTCAATTAGGCCATGTATCCAAATTGGACTTATGGGTAGTCAATCCTAGCTATTTCAAGTATTTTGATAACATTGGTGATGTTTGTTTCATCATCCGGAGGTTTATGTGAAGATTCTACTTTTCCAGGAGTAGGTGTCAGAGTTCAAAACTCAGACAAGTGTACCTTGCCCAACTTGCAGTAGATTATGTTATTGTATTTTTTTTTATATATATATTCTTATGATGTTCCTTCTCAACCTAGGACCGTAAGCTATTGGTTAGCATCCAAACAAGATTCGGGTATCGATGTAGTACACAGAGTCATATAATGTCACTTAGAGAGTTGACTCCACGATCCTATTTTTACGTGCTTGCTTTACCAAGTAAGCCATACCGTAGGACACTTGACACTATTTTATGTGATAGAATCTTTCTTGAGTTATTCATGGTGATTCTGTATAGGCTTACAGGATTCATGACATAAGACTTGCATATTATATATATATCATTATGACTCGTTGTACTAGCTAGAGGTCATGATCTTACGTGTTATGTACATGAGACATCGTGGACATGAGACATGAGATTACATTGGGTAGGAAGAGACACACATGCTATAGGCTAATTATGTTTATATAAATTCTATATTACTAGAGGTGCTTTAGTCTTTGTACCAGAGCTTGGCATATTTACTGGCCCTACGAGATACTACTTGCTGCTATGGGCTCCCCAACACAGAGCTTGTAGTGGTCTCAGCCTGAGTACTAGTGATGCTCTCATTTGTATTTTACTTAGCTAATTACATAGATTGCCCTGAGGATTTGTTTATATTTACTTGTATTTTATTTAGCTTGATTATTTATTGTACCTTGTTATGTCCCCTGAGTACCTGGATCTGGATTATGTCCCCAGGTGTAGACGAGGAGAGCTATCATAAGGTTTATGTGGCACGTGCTGCTATTGGAGACGTACAGGTTGCAGAGGATGAGGTTGATCCGAAGGACATATTCTGAGCACACAATATTCTCACCATTTATTTCTTATGCTTAGTGTTCTAAATATTTGATCTTATAGTGACTTCTGGATATTTTACTTGAGTTATTTTCCTTTCCATTTTGATGACGGGTTATTCCCCGTAACATTATTTATATTACTTTGTTTGGACAGATCATTTTATATTATTGCGACTGGACTTGTCTCCTTGTTATTTCTTTATTTATTTTGGATGAGATTAGATATATAAATTCTAGTAGATATTTGTAGACCATTTTATTTGTATTACAGCTTAAGTGCACTCTATCGGGTCCATTAAATTAGATTTTTCTATTGGAGTTGTGTTGTTGGCCATTGCCACATGGCTGGTCCCTTAGTATTTTGGGACTGGGGCTTGACAAAAGATACTCAAAATAATGAACCAATAAATGAATCTACTATATGGTACTAAAATAAGGAAATACTAGCCTAAATCACTACAGAGGTCACCTCGTAGTCCATAGTGCAAGAGTAGTCTAGAATATAACATCACTCTAAAGTCCAAGAGCGTAGGGCACAACAACTCCTACAATTGTTATCCAGTCAGGATAGAAGGAGTACAAACATTGAAAGCAGTTCCAATACATGGTTAAGACTATAAAATATTAAATAGTAATAAAATAGATGATGAAAAAAGTAAACTAAAATCCTGGCATGGCAAGTCAGGAGAAATAAGTAAGCAGGAACAAGTATGGCATGTGTCAGCAAGTAATGAGTAAAATAGGGATAAACTGTAACTATCTAAGTATTTTTTGTAGGACCATAAGACAACTCTAGAAGAGGATGAATAGAGTACAATGGGATAATGTATCCAATTAAAAGTTTATGCAGAGTAAAGGAAGTTACAAACTAATAATAATAAATAGAGTAGAGTAGTAACATTGAGAGAGAGCAAAAACAAACACCGCGATGTATATTGGTTTTTCTCTGAGGGGACTACCGAGAACTCTTGCTTAAAGTTTTATCCACTATAATCACCAAGTGTGAATCACAAGCTTTGATTTGAAGGCTTGCCACTTCTTTACAACCACAAGCTTTGATACGAAGGCTTGTAACTTCATAGCTAGAGAGAGAACTTGCTGAACCAAGCTCTTACAACTATAACATACTTCAAAATCGAGATCGCACTTGGCATTAGAAGAATGGATAGATAGTTGATTTTAGAGATAGAAAGTTTTAGGCTCTAAGGATTTGGTCACTTTAGGATAGAAAGATGAGAATAAATGAGTAAGTAGGAATATGAAAATCCAAATCTATTTATAGGGTTTTATGGGACAGAATTAGCCAGAGTTCGGTCAAAAGCATTTAAATTTTTGAATGTTAGAGCCCCAAAATCAGGGATTACACAACTGGCTAATCGTTTATTTTGGAAAAACAGAGTTCGGTCCTAGTTTGAACAGAGTTCGGTCCGAGTTTGTGTCACTCCCCATTCCCAATATATGTATTTGGGACGTATTGTTTCTTGCTTGTATGTTTATTTGGTTATATGAAGACTAGAACCATTCTTTTGTTTAGTATAGTTCATGGTTTATTTTGTTGGTTGGTTCAAGTTATGAGTGAACCCATGGTCTAAACCTCAAACCCTAGCTATATAACCTGTAAAACCCCTAATTTCAAAAACCGTATTAACTATTTAATAAATTATATAATTAATTTATAGTATTTATTAGCTAATTAGAAGTAATAGAATTTATTGGATTTTTATTTCTAGGTGATTGTGCATTTAGAGATTTTGCGGATCAACTCTTATTTTACCTTAATTATTTTCATGCAGGAGACCCTATGGACAGTTGAAAGATTTATTGTATGCACTAATATAATTTCTAGAATTTTTTTATATATGTATATATATATATATATATGTATATATATATATATATATAAAGTTTATTAATATAAAATAAATGAATAACAAAAAAAATTGAAAAGAAAGAATAAAAGAATAGAATAAGAAAAATAATGAAGGAAAAAGAAAGAAAATAAAAAACTAATAAAATCAAAACCCTAAACTCGCTACCCGTAAACCCCGGCCCGCAAACAACCGCAGCAACAGCTGCAAACCCGCTGAGAGCCGAACTACCCCGCTCCCTAAATATATATCTATCATCAATTAAACCCAAACCCTAAAATCTATACCCCACCTCGATCACCCTATGACCGTCGCCCAGTTACGACACCACCGCCGCGTCGCCAGAGCCAGCACCGGAGCAACAGCGCGTCCACGTCAACCCCGCGCTGCGACAGCGAGTACTGAGCAACTTATCTCTGTTCCCGCATTAATTTTTGCCTCCTCGCTTATCCAAATTTCGATTCGTCTTCGCCGGTATGATCCCCACCAATCCCTCTTCCAACTCTGTGTATTAGTTTCCATCGTTCAATGCTAAACCCTAGGTAAAAATTAACGCCAACTTTAAGAAAAATTATGACTTTTAGGCTGCAGATATATGTTTAGATGACCCATGTTCAAGGACTCGTATCTCCCACCACAGAGATCCAAATTTAGATTTTCTTCTTGATATGTAAAGATCATATTACCGAGATTATTTCTTGTTAATTACTTTATTTTATTATGTGTTAGAATCAGAATTAAATTAGGGTAAAAACCTATAAAAACTTGTTTTTGAAACACAAAAATTTGTGATACGGAGCGCGTCCCGCCAAACGGGACCGCCCTGTCGTATACCAATTACACAGAAAGGCGCGTATGGTATATCCAGACATGTGGGCTTTCGCGAAAACTGATTTGGACACGTGTGCGCATCGGAATAAACCCGTATCTACGAAAAGTCCCCGTATCGTGACTTTTGTAAAATACTGTACCATTTAGTGTACGCTAGTCACAACGGGACAAAACTTGTGCCATGTGATTCATAGTATCACGCTGGTCCTGTGACCCAAGTTTTACGCGATTCTGAGATAGTTGACCAAGTCACCTATTTACGAGCCCTATGGTTGACTTTTTGGATGAATTTGTGTTCGGCTCACCAGAATCCAAAATTGGACGTACCGTTGAGTTTGTATTAACGTTTAGAATTGGTTTGACCTATAATTTGTCCCATTTAGAGACCTTTACCCCTGGCACACTTTTTGGTGCAAAGTGGACCACATGTGGACCCCGCTTTGACCCAAAATTACCGTTTTGCCCCTCTGTCCAAATTGTACGAAAGGGTAGTAATTTCTAGCTATCTCGCTTATTCTGGGAACGTTGGTGATATTTATTTCAGCATCTTGAGACGTACATTCTGAGACTGTAGTTTCCGATCCTCTGTGCTTGACTCCTGGGCGTTACACTTTGCAGCTCTCTTGCCAGGCAAGATACCTTGCCAAATTGCTTACAGTACTTTGCATGCTTATTATATTTCTGTATATATTCATTGCATGTATATTTTCTTTCAGTCATAAGTATATGCTATATATATATATATATATATATATATATATATATATATATATATATATGTTGACACACATTTTACACATAGTATCATGGAAGGGAAGGACAATCAGTAGGCGTATGGGCTATAACCACTCTGGTAAACCATTGTAATTAGCACGCACTATGGTAGTCGTGTCCGATGGTCGCTACTCCCGCGGTATGTCGGCTGATGGTGTCACGATGGTCGCTACCCCCGCGGTATGATGGCTGATGATGTTCCTGACTTATGTGTGAGTTGTGAGATTAGATAGAGTAGCCTACCCTTGCCATTACGTCGAAAAGTTATCCTCATTATTCATTTCATATAGATTGTCTTATACAATATACTTATATATTTTTTCGTCTATATTACGTATTTATTATATTCAAATTGGCATGCTTCTATGTATCTTGTTACGTCCCTCTGAGGACCTTGTCCCTTTCCAGGTGTAGATGTTCAAGACTATTCGCAGGAGCACGGATCAGGACCTACTACTTATCTCTCCCGAGGAGGTCTTACCTTAGGAGCATTTCTGATTATCTCTAGCAATAGATCCCTTCGCTGATACCTTTATATCATCATCTTATTTATATTAGAGATTTACCCTTCTTCCTTATTTTAGTATTGATATAGTCATTGGTAGTGGATTTGTCTCTACCCGACTATTATTTTGGATTATTCAGACTCATTATTCTAGTTTAGTTATTTCTTTTCTATGACTTGTTGTGTGGATGAGATTAGTATATCTGTGACTTGTGACACTATATATACCACATGTGAGTTTATATTCATATTACAGCGTACGTGTGTATTATGGCATCCATATATTGGAGTTATCATATATATACGGCTGGCATGCTTACGTGTTCCTAGTCCTATGTATTTTAGGACTGGGGCATGACATGTTTTTTTTGGTGGCCCATGCAGGTCGAGAGCATATTGTCTCGGTTACGTTACTGTACTGAGCAAGCCTGCGCATAGGATTAGAATATAGGATCTCATCCACTTATTTATCACCTCTCTTGATTTTATTTCGCACCCTCATTTGATAGCTTGCATTGCATCTTGCTCGATCCCTTCTCAACGTTAATTATATCTTTTCTTTCATGCTTGATAGGGGTTAGGAAGGTGCCTTGTACCAGGTATATACACTCTAGTATTCACTAACACTATTAGTTAAATTATTGTAAGTTGGATAGTATGCCTCATAACCTAGTAACACATGGTCCTTCTGACCAATTAATGAAGTATAAATGAATGACACCAACTATAGACTTGCATAAAAAGATAGTGTTTACCCAGACTATAGAACTTAGAGCCCCATACACCCATTTGGTTGACTTTAGACTTAGACAAGAAATTAGTATGGCAACTGTAGAGGCACAACACCGGTCTTCTTGGTGAACTTAAATTATTTTGTACCTTCCTCCATCATAATCAAGCGTATTCATATTTTTACTACCTCGACTTATGCTGCTATTATAGCCTAGTTTTGCAAGCTTATTCTTTTATTGAGCTTGTTCATAACATATGTATTATTGGGGGCCCACACTAATACGTTGTCTAAATCAGAATTAGTGTATTATGGTCTGATCAACCTTAGTGCGCTTGGTTCGATCTTTGTATCACTACTTTATGTGGCTTGAGATATAGTTGACTCAACTTGTTAGACGAATATACTTGCCCTCTTGACTGGTCAGAGCATATCATGTCAGGTATATAACTATTCTGATTTGAATATGCGAATAGGAATTTACCCAAAATAAGATTTCAATCCACACCTGCCTTGGCAACTCCCTTTCGAATTCTCTAATCCCTTTGAATCCCGTGCTTGTATTCTATCACCTCCTCTTTGAATTCTTTATTGTTATTTTCTGTCTTTCCCTATTTTGAAAAGACGAACGTTCGTGCTTAGTAGTGATACATGGATAGTACTAGATATAGTCCATAGGCATGCGCTCATGATAACAAATAAGGGTGCGCAAGCACAGAAAGTCGTAGATATAGGTACGACCATTAGTTGTATTTGGCATTGCGTACTCATGACCCCCATTATGACACGAGGTCTTAGGTGCATAGTAGACGTAGAATTATATATGATGGTTTAGCAGTTATGAGGATATGTTGATATCCTAACTAGATGGCATACCCACGAAGCCAATGGATGACCCGCATAGCAGTAGTAGTATTCTCTTCCTATCACCATATCGCACCCTTAGGTGGATCATCTTATCTTCTCTATCCATTCCTTATCTCGTGCTTAACTCTTCCTATCATATTCGTATCCTTTCATGCTATTATGAATTGTTTGAATTACTTCAACCTCACCCTTATTTTGTTAGTTAAAAACATAAATGGTTTAGTAAATAATTAATAACTAAAAGATGAGTACATAATGATAATCTTTATATATATGCACTATAGCAATATTTGTATCCTCTTATTATTTTAAAAATTATGTATAGCATCCCTTAGTCTAATAGGAATTAATTGGATTGCTGAATTAGTTTATACTTCTAATAGTTTCATAAAGTTAGTCTAGACCTTAACTGTTGCCCAAAACTTAGACTAAGCTTAGGAAAGAGTTGAAGGCACTTGTTACGAAATGACGACTATGACAAATTGCTGGCGAAGTAGAGACAGCTGCAGCTAGACTATTATAATAGAGTAGTCAAAGTATTTAGAGACATACTGGTCAGGTGGCATGGCAATATTAGACTACGATACTTGACGGTTACAAAGAAAAATCCTAGTTATGAGATTCCAGACAGGTATTCCAAGATTCTCGATCCAATGAATAAAATTTGTCCTACTACCTAGATAATAGCCTCAAGAGACTGTGACTACTAGTAGAATTCCTGTAAGTTGGGTAGTATAGAAGAGTTAGAGGATAATAGAATAGTGTTAGAATGGTAGACCATGACTTTTAGGAAGCACTGCTAGATAGTAATGGAGTGTAAAAGCTATAGTGATTATTATGAATATGGGTTAGTGTCAATTTCGAGGACAAAATTTTTATAAGTTGGGTAGAATGTAAAACCCCTAATTTCAAAAAACCATATTAACTATTTAATTAATTATCTAATTGATTTATAGTATTTATTAGCTAATTAGAAGTAATAGAATTTATTGGATTTTTATTTCTAGGTGATTGTGTATTTAGAGATTTTGCGGAGCAACTCTTATTTTACCTTAATTATTTTCATGTAGGAGACCATGTGGACAGTTGATAGATTTATTGTATGCACTAATATAATTTCGAAAATTATATATATATATATATATATGTATATAATATTTCAATCTATTTACTGCTACATAGTTTATATCATTGATATAGAACTGCTGTTAGAGATGTACTTTGCTCCTTCCTGGCTGAAAATATTTTTCCAGACTATGCCTTAGAGGACCGGTGTCCGACATTTTTTGGACCACAGGTAGAGTAGCTGTAGACTTGGATCTGGTAGTTCAGTTGTGATTCCGGGAGGTCTATCCGGAATTACTAGTTATTTAGTCAGTTTCTTTAGCAGTTTTTGGTACCGGATTTGTCTCCGGCATACTTGTTGAGACTTGGATATTATTGTTGAGTTAGATTACTTCTATTTAGACTTGTATTGTATTTTATTTACTTCTTCGATATCTTATCGTTCTGTAGTTATGTGATTGAGTATGTTGTTCATATTATATTGTGTTATCCATGTCTCCTTATGGAGTTGGATGCTCGCGCAAGATTGTTTAGATAGTATCATGACCTAGATAGCGTTCTACCGCCAATGTTGTGGCGTAGGCTGGACGTACCCATGTACGCGTGCCCCAAAATCTGGGTGCAGGTCGTGATACGTTTTTAGTGGTGGCCCATGCAGGTCGAACATCGCAAGTTGTGCGATGTCGTGGTAGTGTGACGTCTTAGTTGTACTACTGCGTGCCTGCTACAGAATAGAGGACATAGGATACTAGGATAAGAAAGGATACTCAATCACAAAATTCTTGAGAGATTCCTGGGATGACCCCTTGAGAATCTTATTATAATTTCCAATTTAAATCCTTCGTCCTTGTTTCCGTCCGTCCTAACTCGTTTATATTGAGTTTGATTCTTGTTGACCAGTTGTTAAATTTAATTCTTGGTATTGTTGTTGAGTTGATTTTATATCGAGATGCATTTTACGGGCTAAAATTTATGGTATCATCTTATGGCATATATTGATGAGGACAGTGAGAAAGGTAAAACGTCTACTTTGGTTATGGGGCCTAGAGTTTATCGCAGCCACATTAGCTGTCGTGACGAGAACGTAGGAACCGACTTGAATGTACATACTTTAGTTATGAAATTTAGAGTTTCTCACAGCCATACCGGTTGGCGTGGCGAAGATTGTAGATGACATGATTATAGAGTTGCATACCTTAGTTACGGAACCTGTCGTTTATCACATATATGCTTACTGGCGTGGCGAGGATTCCGAGTGTCATGATTTCGGATAGACGTGTATGATTATCAAGTCGTATCTTAAATTGGTTCTTAAAGTATCATATCAAGACTTATCTATTTCTTTTATTTCAGGACTTTTTTCCATCGCTTCTTTTTCTTTACTTGCAGTAAAGATACCTTCAGTCCTTAACCCAATTTCTTTTGAGCCTTATTTCTTTCAGGATCCTTGTTAGTATGATAATTAGTGACTTGTAATTTTGTTTATGTCTTGTATTAGTGTTGACTGAGTGTGACTTGTGAGTTTATAAGTATTTCTTAGTTAGACATGTGAACAGTAGGAATCAATCTAGAGATAACACATAGCGTAGTACCATGTAGCAATAGTTTTATAATTGGTGCCATTATAATTAGTATTGGTACTATAAGTAGAAGGAAGAGTATAGAGTATCAGTGATAGTTCCAAGAGTAAGTATCAGAGTTAGCATACCAGTCCTGGATAGTCATAAATTTATGTAGTTGGGCGA
Organism: Iris macrosiphon; assembly: GCA_036927795.1. Taxonomy (NCBI): domain Eukaryota; kingdom Viridiplantae; phylum Streptophyta; class Magnoliopsida; order Asparagales; family Iridaceae; genus Iris; species Iris macrosiphon. The sequence goes on from JAYESA010000016.1 coordinate 57,660,622, forward strand.
TCCATGAAAATAATTAAGTATCAAGGATTTGTGTCAAAAATTAATGGAGCATGATATCCAAATTGATGGTTGAGTACTTAGGTGTGTCAAGAGTAAAGAAATATATACGCATAAAGGGTATTAATGAGTGTGCCATGGGTTAAAAAATATCAAGATTGGTAAAGAAAGTTAAGAAGTGTATCACAGATTAGTGTAACAGTCTGTAAAAGATTTAAGAGAAAATACGTATACATAAATCGAGATATGGAACCAGATACCTGCCATTGAGAGTGAAGTAAAACATATGAATTATAGAAAGTGCAGGTGATCATGATTTCTAGTCAATGTGACGAGGTAATCTAATGATAAAGCTAGTGTTACCATATCAATAGTACTGGTGATTCTATATCAAGGATTTTTTGAGCAAGGTACTAATAACAGTAAGTACTCCGTGTCATGATAATTAGATTGGTGTATCAATTAATACAGATTGAAAATCATTGGAGAAAATATGTGTGATGATAACTTTGATTATTGGAAGTAATATTGCAAGTGATCCGGATAGTACAAATTTTGGTACACAGTTGAGAGTTGTAGACAATTGGAGTATTTGTGTGCACCTTGAGTATTAGAGACTGTGAGTATTTATACGTATACTTGTGGATTTAAATTTATAATTTGAAGAGTGGAAATTAATTTCAATTTTTAAGAATTATTGAGGAGTTGAGATTTATGTCATTAAATTTTTAAGGATTTAAATTCAATTCGATAAACATAGTCAAGCTATAAAGATTTTTGGAAGTGATTAAAATTTCAATGTTTGGATACTTAACTTTTGATGAAAGAATATACATTTTATTTTAAATTGTTCGAGAAGTTAAATTTTGAGGATTTTATTTTGAGGATAAAATTTTATGGTGGATAAGAAATATATACTAGTATATGAGTAAATGAAGTGCATATATAAGGATCTGTTGGCTGAGCATGATTAAGATGGCACTACAAATTGACTTAGGTGTCTATCTAGAGTTGTATTAGAGTGAGAAGTACTTAGTATGGTGTGTTGCACTTGGTGTGCACTTGAGTGATAAGAACAACTAGTATGAACAATTTCAGCAGATAAGAGAGCTAGCAGTGGGTGTACTAGTAGTAGAAACAGTGGTACCTAAAGGGAGAGGTATCAAACTTGGGATGCATCATTAAACCATGGTTGTGTTAGCAGCTTCTGTTCTGTTCTTTCCTTCTGTTCATTTTTCCGTCTTTTTGATTGATTGATTGATTCCTTAGTACCGTAGCTTGTATCCATAATTTTTTGCTAGAATATAGTTAGTAGTACACCCTGGTAGAGACTGCAATACCATGATATACAGACCATGACCATGAATGTTTTCTCTAGATTAACTGTTGTGTGACTGTATGTAGGATTTTCTTAGACTTCGATTGTTGGGAGTTTGACCGTAGTGAAGATTGATGAAGAGGTTTTGACTTGACAAAGAAAGACAAGGTGCTTAAATTTCGAGGATAAACATTAATTTAAATAAAGAGTTGAGAATTTAATAGGGTAGGAGTGACAATTTTGTTAAATTACTAAATTTTTGAAGATTATGATATGATTGAATTTGTCATTAAAATTCGAGGAAATTAAGGAGATTGTCATTATATTTATTTGACTGCAAGATATAGATTTATATTTTGAATGTTGCATTTGAAGATTTCATCAGTATCGCATTGTTTAAGTATTGTGTGGAAAAAAAAAGAAATCGAGGATTAATATCACTAATGGATTAGAAGTTTGAATTCAAATTTTGAGATGAGATTTAAACTTTATAAATATGCATTGATTGGATTTCAATTGGTGGATTGGATATTAAAATCATTGAGTATTTAGATACGAACTTAAAATTTTAGAGGAGATTGTGATAAGAATTGAATTTGATTTTAAACTTGAAGATTTTCAGGAATATGATATTTATAGAATTTTGAAAAGTTGTGAAATAACAATATGGATTTACTTCATTATTATTTGGTTTGATAAATTTAAATTTAGATGGAAATAATATAATGAGTAAATGCAACTATTGTGGATCTTAAATTTTGAGGACAAAATTTTTCTAAGGTGGATAGACTTGTAACCCCCGGTTTCCAAATTTCCAAAATATTTAGATTTTTATTTATTTTAAATCTCAAGTTTATAAAATATTTTCTCCTTGAATTTTTAGTATTAGATTTTTTTTTGAACAATGTTTTATTTAAAAAGATGATTTAAAAATCTTTTATAGAATCATTTTCCTAATATCGATTTATTTATAAATAAGTAAATAAATAAATAAATAATATATATATATATAATTTTATGGTTAATGAAAATTATTTGAAGGACTAGTTGATATTTCATAATAAATTTTTTTGTATCTATTTGAGATAGTAAATAAATTACAAACTTTCTAAGGTTTTGGATTATGGGTTTAATTAGTAGCTAATTGAGAATCAGTTAGCCATGAAAGCTTCTTAAAATATTTTCTTAACTTATAATCTTTTTCCTTTAAAATTTTACAAGTTTACCATCTCTTCTATATAAACCAATGTTTCTAGGATTTCTTTCCCAAGAGCCTTCTTCCAATTTCCAAGAACATTCAGCCACCACCACAAGATAGCCCACACAGCCACCATCTCCACACATTCTGAGTCCAATCAAATTTGTGTCTGCGTGTCTGTGTCCTCCTTCTTCGTGTCAGCCCGTGTCGGCCTCGGGTTTGACCCCGGGTGTCATATCCACTAGTTCGTATCCACTTTACATCCATAGTACATCCACGACCCTCCTTTTTGTGTTTGACACCATCTGGACACATCCACCACAGTACAAACATCAAACCCTTGTGTCCAGCATACGGACACGATTCAACACAACCCTAACACATCACAGAACAGTCCAAACCCTAACCCTAGATCTGATCCTAACCAAACCGCCTCTGGTGGCTGCGGGACCTCCTCCTCTGAGTCGAGCTCGCCTGTGCCCGACCAGACGCAGCCAGATCCGACGTCGAGCAGCACATTTTTTTGGATCTGGACCGCCACCGCCGTCCTCGACCTTGACTCAAGCAGTCGCCGCTTCCTGGTCCTAGATCTGGTGGACCACCGCCCAGCGCCACCAGATTGAGCCGTCCCCTCCTTTCGCGTAGTCGAGCTCGATCTATCCAGCAGCCATCGAGATTCGCGGCCACCCTGAGCATCCCAGATCCAGCCTCGAATTCGTGGGAGCCGACCACCGCGTGACCCGGGCACGACCACGGCGGAGGAGTTTCATCTACTACCGCCGAAACTCCTTCCCGCCGCAGCAGATCTGCCCGGTGCCACCACCTCGAGGTGAGCACTCGACCGCTGCATCTCCAGATCCAACGACGTCGACACTATCCCGATGAACGACGCCAGCAACCGCCGACGCCTTATCATGTCTGACCCCGGCGAATCTCCTCCGCGTTGACACCGAGAAACCCCTATGTAAGCCTCCCTCTCTCCGTCTTCCCTCTTTCGTTGTTCAGAGAGTTTTTTTTTGGTTCATTTTAACAGTATTAGTTATATTAGAATATAACTAATTTAGTTTTTTTATGTAATTAGTTTAGTTATGTAATATTTATAAGGGTTTTTGATATTATAAAAATATAATAATTTTTGGGTTTATATTATTAATTAAGAAATAGTTTCAATATTAAGCTTAGTTCAAAATTAGTTTATTTGGGCTGGTAACCGATTTTACTATAGATATAAATATATATTGGCTTTTACATAAATTTTAATTTTTATAAATAAACTTTTAATTATAATTATGTTCGAAAGAAAAGTTTTAACAATTATTGTTCAAAGTGATTTCGAAATAATTTTCATAACATAAGGTGTTTACCTTAATAACAAACAATAAACCCTTTTCTCTTATTAGCTAAACTTGTTAATCTTGATCTTAGCTAATCTTTGTATGTTTTCTCTATGTATTGCGGACATGGTATCCTTATCTCGATTATCGTGCCGAACTTCAATCTTGGACTTCTTTATATAGTTTTTAGCTATTTGGACTGCTCCGGACTCATTGGAACTAATTGTTACTTCATTTGGGATCACCTTGAGAAGTGTGGAATTACATTCATGTCGTGTCGACATGTTCATGTTTCGTACGTCGACTTCAACCAATCTGAGGCAAGTACATTCTCTGATAGTTTCTTATTTATGATATCCTCTATGTTTATTGTATCTAGTATAAATATCCATATTTCTTGACACGATGGTTACACGGATTGGTATATCCGCATCTCGTCATGAGATGTTATTCCTTGTTCATGGTGTATCTTGTACAAGTCGTATTTTATTGTTTATCTTGTACATGTACAAATACTGATTCTCGGAAAGAGTCGCTATCTTCTTGGGGAATCCCGTGCCATAGCGTGTCCTGATTGGATCTACTATACCAGTCGGAGGTGGAGAGTATTTTAGTGTAGATATGTGATCATATCCTTCATGTACAAGTCTTGCTTTCTCGTAAGTGTTGGTCATGCACTACACGTATGACCAGCCAGGCCTTTATTCTTGTACAATTTCCCAAGCCGATCATATGTTAAAGCTAGTACTCACACACTTAGTCATAGTATTCTTGTTCATTTATATATTGTTTTTTCCCGCATTTATTTACAGTATTTCCAGTATTTTTCTGAATTGTATATCTCTCGTACATGTATATGCATCTTGTATATTTCTATCTATTTACTGCTACATAGTTTATATCATTGATATAGAACTGCTGTTAGAGATGTACTTTGCTCCTTCCTGACTGGAAATATTTTTCCAGACTATGCCTTAGAGGACCGGTATCCGACATTTTATGGACCACAGGGAGAGTAGCGGCAGACTTGGATCTGGTAGTTCAGTTGTGATTCTGGGAGGTCTAGCCGGAATCACTAGTTATTTAGTCAATTTTTTTAGAAGTTTTTGGTACCGGATTTGTCTCCGGCATACTTGTTGAGACTTGGATATTATTGTTGAGTTAGATTACTTCTATTTAGACTTGTGTTGCATTTTATTTACTTCTTCGATAACTTATCGTGCTGTAGTTATGTGATTGAGTATGTTATTCATATTATATTGTGTTATCCATGTCTCCTTATGGAGTTGGATGCTCGCGCAAGATTTTTTAGATAGTATCATGACCTAGACAGCGTTCTACCGCCGATGCTGCGGCATAGGCTGGACATACCCATGTACTCGTGCCCCAAAATTCGGGTGCGGGTCGTGACACCATCTATTTATTTGGTACTGCTATGGTTCAACTGAATACCCCAAACCGATTGTTATACCATAGTATCAATCAACCTAATTGGATCCCAAGTTTTCCCCCAACACCTGCAGACCCAGTTCCTTTGCTCGAGTATGCCACAGTCCAAGAGATTGACTAACCCAAACCATACTACTTAAATACCAACTCCTCATATCTACGCTAATGCTAATCTCAACTCACAGGCACAATTTAATACCATCCTAACTATCTTAAGAAATATGCCCCAAAACTTAACTAACTACCATAATACTTAAGTTTTACATGGACATCACTCTACTGTTATAAGTATAACTGGAAACTGATACTCGAGTATCAATTAAACACACAATCACACAGCCTCGCTAAATACCAACTGCACCTGATACCCGTGTGCATTAGATGCTCACAAGTAGTCACTTCCTGCCCTCAACTAATACTACATACACAAAGCCATAACTGTGATAACTAGCCCCCTTGCAGTAACACCCCCAATGGCCATCACTTGAGCTCTCTAACTGATACTTATCCCTACTGATACTCTAAGTATCAGTCCCTATATTCCTTCTTCAATTAACTATACATTAGTTACCTACAACAACTTTACACTTGAGACAACAACTGTATCTTGATTACCCCACTTGCTTGTATTAAACCTCACCATCTGAACTGAATCAGTCCCCTTAATCCTCTCGCTCTCGTACATCAGTGCAGTTGATACTCAAAGTATCAGCTCCTCGATCCTCTTCCTGCTACTTGCCATTGCTAACACTTTGACACACCCTCCTTCTAAATTCTGAACCCACTTCCCTTCAGTAATACCTCTACCTATCAGTCCATCACTGATACTTGAAAACCCATGCATACCCTCTGATACTTCCCCCTCTAAAAATACCTAATTAAATCACTGGTCCTACACTCGTAGTTCTCTGTGCACAACATTGTGCAATAATCTAACTATTGTATCCCTCAGTTGTGATACTAATGTGCTAGTTTTATGTTGTCGCTGCAACTGCTACTTGTCTTATTGCTCAGGTCTAAACAGTCTGGGTTTGCTGCTACGTATCACTTTATTGATGCCATCAAACCCGACCCCCAATTCTATTCTCCAATTGATACTGCTAACCCTCTGTTTCCAGGTCTGAAATAGACCCCCAACTCTACTTTACCTCATTGATACTGACCTGAACTTAAACTATTATAACCTTACCACAACTTTTTCGACCATACACACAAGTCACGATTCCCGTATATATATATATATATATATATATATATATATATATATATATATATATATATATATATATATATATATATACAAACACCTAGCATGCACCACACTATGACAACACTAATACACACCAAAACAATAATGATACACTCCCCAATCTTCATGACAAGCCCCCAATACTCTATTAAAATTACAAATACATATTAAATATGTCCATTGGTAACTATTATAATTAGTGATGATGAGGAAATAGATCAAATACCGCATTATCACAAAATCCCCAAACTATGAACATAACTTCATGTAGGAATCATAATAGAACCAATATAAACTCATTCTCCCACCCCTATGGGTATCCTAAACCATGGGTGGGATCCTAATTGCCAACAAAATAAATAAAATATAATTTAAAAGAGAGGTTTGAATATTCACCTATTGGGAGATGGATTCTCAATGCAAAGCCAAAGATTTCCTAGCCAACTCCTCATTCTCAAATGCTCCTTGAAAACTAAGCTTGTTTACCTCTTAGATGATGGAAATGAGAGGGATTATGATTAATTTACTAAAATTTGGTAGAGGAATGGGAGGATTTTGGGAAGAACTCAACTTAAGGATTTTATGATCAATAATGCACTTGAGGTAGACTCCTACATCTCCTATATAGGACCGGCCAAGTGAAACCTAGAGCTAGCTAATGCACAATATCCATTATGCCCACTATGGTTTGTTATGAAGAGTTATCTAATTAGTGTGATTTTTCATATTCTAATAAGGGGTTTAACTAGTTTCTAATTAATGAAGGGAAATGACTAGTTTGGTTAAAAATGACTAGTCTAAGGTTGAGTCTAATGGTCACATAAAGTCTAGCCCACTAACTCATATTATTAATAATTACAATATCTACAATACACATTATATAAACTAATAAATAATATATAAATTAATATTACAAATGATAAAAATTTCCCTTTTCTAGAAATGTGGTAGTGACAACCACGCATAAACATTCATATCTACTAATTTTTTAGTTCTATAATATATATATATATATATATATATATATATATATATATATATATATATATATATATATATATATATATATGTGTGTGTGTGTGTGTGTGTGTGTTTTCTTACCACAGTAATGACATATAGCACTGTTATTGTTGATTCTGGGTGCAGTATGATAGTTATGCTTATGTGAAGCAGTATTTTGTGTTTTTCTTGGATATATCTAGTAGAATACATGATTGTTTGTAGCTATATGGTGTGTTCAATGATAATGTGACGTGGTATGTTGTGTTCTACATGCACGATTGTATAAAGCATTAGGTTTTCTTGTGGATATCATGCTGTGTGTATTCACTTGTTTAGCTATGTGTCTCATGTTAGGTTGGGTAGTGGGTTATTCAACATTTTTCCCAATCTAATATCTAATTTTTTTTATATGTAGCATAAACTTCATCATATTTAGCAGTTAAAGCATCTATTCTACGAGCAACAATAAAATATTTTGTCTTATCTTATTCGAGATCCTCCTTAAGTTTAATATTCTCTTGAGTGCCCTTGTCAATATAGTCAACTGCCTCATGAAGACTAAGCTTGAGTTTGGATATGTCATCTGGATCAGTACAAGTAGAAGTATTATTTACTTCATTTAACAAAGCGATAAGTCTTTCTCTTTCAGTCTGATAGGATATCTTTCCTAGCATTCTTGTACTAATCTCTAAGATTTCTAAAATCCTCAAGTAAGTCACTGAAAGCATTAACTAATTTATCAAAAGTAAAATTATTGTAGAAAAAAATTTGTTACCTGATTAGTCAGTGCTATGAAGCAGTCGTGTCTCAAGGCTTTTCTTCTTCTTCTTCTTCTTCATATTCATTAGCTTCGCTCTCATGCCAGATACTTGTATTTTTATACTTCCTTAATGATGTCCTTCTGGATGAGTGATCTTGGCGATTTTCTATCTTTATTGTTGGACAGTCCCTCTTTTTGTGACCTATTTTCTTACAGTTATAGCATACAGGTTCTTTATTACTGTTGTCATTTTACTCCTTCTTCTTTGAACTCTCGAACCTTAGATATTTTCTAAAGTTCCTGGTAATCAGGGTAACTTCTTCATCTTGAGATTCATCATCGTCGGAGTCACAATTGGAGACATTCTTGTAATGTTCCTTGAATGCAATCATCTTTTCTTTTGGTGTGGGGTCTTCGAATCCCTTGAGATCTATCTTGTGAGTTACCAGCTTGCCCATGAGCGTTTTGAGGGTCATCATGGTGAGATCAATGACTTCTATGATTTTAGTGGCCTTGGGATTCTAATTCTTGGTTAGACCTCTAAGTACTTTATGAATTTTCTCGTGATTGTTGTACTCCTTGCCAAGTGAGGATAGAGGGTTGACGATATCGAGGAATCTTATGAATATTTGAGTAATCGTCTTGTTTTTCTTCATCTTTAATGCTTTATATTCTTGTGTCGGTCGACTTATTTTTTATTCATTCACTTGTGAGGTTTCTTCATGAGTGACCTCAAGAAGTTTTCATACTTAGTTTGAAGTGCCACAAGTGGAGACTCTATTAAATTCAGTTCTTTCTACAATAAAAAATAGAGCATTAATAGCTTTAGCATCAAAAGTAGCATATTTCTTCTCTATGTATGTGTACATATTGTTCGCCATTAAATTCGAAGGTTGTAGAAGAGCTTGATTTAAATAACAAACGAAAGAAAGTACAAAGAGGCCATGGACGGACAATCTAAGTACAAATTTTTTTGATCTAGGTTATGGCGATAGACAAGGAGTGCTATGGTGTCTCCTTTCCTCTGTGGATGATCCGATGCAGGGTGAGGAAGCCAACATTCTCTCTTCGCTTATCTCGGTATGCTCTTTCTTTGAAGCAGAAGAAAAAAGCCAGTCGTTAGAACGTTCAAGTTGCTCCTATTTATAGCCATCGTGATGATGGGCTATGTGTGTCGCATATGCAGCTATTTGGTAGTCGCATAAGGCTCCTTCAACAGAATGCAATTGTAACTGTCGTCGTATGGCATAGTCTGATTGCCACTTGAACTTGGTTAAGATATTTTGTTGAAAAGAAATCGGGGTTATTTTTAACCCGTTGTGTACGTGACTTGGTTAGCTGAACACGTAGTCAGCACCAACTGTGCGAAGATCTCTGCAGTTATAACAAAAAGATCTTGTGAGCTGGAGGCCCTATAGCAACTTGGCCGTATTGGTCTTGTAGCCGCATACGTGCTCTCATTTGGGCTTTGGTCGAATGGACACTCTGGCCGCATGGTGGCGAGGCCGCATGGGTCTTGTAGCCGCATACGTGTTCTTGTTTGGCCTTGGTCGGATTAACACTCTAGCCACATATTGGCGAGGACGCATAGGTCGTAGCCGCATACAAGTGGCTGTCATGGCACGTTTGTCAAAATAATTAATGCACTGATGTGACTTATTGTCTTTTCCTGAGTCATCATCTTCAAGAGTCTCAAAGCATCTTATAGTGATAAGTGATATGTCAGAGCTTCTAACAAACATCAGAATCTGTGTCAAGGGGTTCTTATGCAGCCTCCCTTCTCTATTGTAACCTTTGTATCCTAAAATTCGTGCTTAAATATTGTTTTTAGGTTAATTTTGGGCTATTGGGATTTTTTCATAATTTTTAGTTAATTAAAAACTAGTAACCCTAATTTTCTAGGACTTTCAATAATTTACTTTAGGGGAAAATATATCTAAAAATATTCCAAAATTTTATTTTGGGTTCTAAATAGTCAAATATATTTTCTAAAATTTCTTGGGAATTTTCTAATTATTTGTACCATTTATTTTGAGTTATTTTTAAAAAACTGAATTAAAAACTAATTTCTGAAAATAAAAACCCAAAACAGGAATTATTTCTGCCCAGTCAGCCAATCGGGGCTCACCTGTCAGCCTCCTGCAGCGAACTAGGCCGGGCCTGCCTGTCTGTGACCGCGGGGTGGGTGCAAGTGAAGCCGGGCCGACCTCGAGCCGAGCCGAGTTAGAGTTCGACTCGGACTCAACTGAGCCGAGCCGCGTCAGTGCCTGACCGTTTGATCTGAGTGGGCAGCCGCGGATGGCTGCCACGTGGCGTTCTCCGAGCCGCGGCAGCACTCTCTCTCCTCTATATATATAATAGTTTAAGTTATTAATTTTTAGGTTTTCTTTGAGCCAAATTTTGGAGAATTGCCATCTAGGGTTCCTTCATCTTCCAAAACCATTGCGTATAGCTTCGAACTCCAAACGAAGCCTAGTTTCTTGCGTTAGAACAATATTGAGATTATATTTCTGATTATATTAATTGTTTTACAAAATTATGAGTATTAAATTCTGGAAAATTCGTAGAGCACAGCATGTCCGAAAATAGACGTGTTTTAATGTTTTTATGATATCGGGAGAACTAGGAATCAGAATCATGAACCGTTTAAAGTTTCAGAAACTAATGTCGAGATTATTGACATATGTTTTTCCCAGAATTTAATTCGAAATATTTATATACTGTTAATTCTGTAGAACTTCTAGGGTAAAATTTAACCATCGGTGCACAATACGAAATTTGTATGTGCCATAATTCCCAAACGAATTTGAATTCGGATGACCCATAAATTCTAGCATGTTTTTGATGCTGAAATCTACAGGAAATCATACATGAAAGTCGAGTTTGTGTCGGTTGACTATTTGGTCAATAGATTGCCTCGATTTGCGTGCCATGAGTCTCGAGTTGATAAAATTTAGTTCATTTGGACAAAATTTAGGCATTAACCTAAAAGTCAGAATAATAAGATTAAAATAGGATTTTAGAGTAATTATTCTAGAGTTAAATAAATTAAAATAATTTATCTTTTGACATGGTAAATTCATAGTACATAGGCTATTTGGACTGTGACTTGGATTACGACTCGTACCAGCAGCAGGACCCCAGGCGAGTACATTCTCTGACAGTTTTCATTATGTTGATTATCTCTATAACTCTTGTTGTATAGCGTACATGACTCTGATACTGTTGTTTACACGAGTTGACATCATTGAGACCTGTCACGAGGAGTCGTGATTGGAATCCATCGTGCTAGCTGGGGATAAATGGGGAAATATTAGTAGATTATGTGATCATACCCAACTTTACATGCATCATAGCTCACCCACACCTCACGTCGGTGCAGCCTTACCATTACATGCCTCATCGCTGTTACATGTGGTTAGCCTGACCTGTTAGGGATGATCGCTAATCAATGTAATGAGTCATATAGTCCCAAGCCGATCACATGATATGCTGATGTTTCACACACTTAGTTAGATGATTCTTGACATATATCTCTAGTATATTGATCTAGCATCTCTACAAGTTCTAGTTATTATTCTTGTACACTCTCATATACCAGTTCATTGTCCTTGCGTGTACTTGTATGTCTATTTCACTGCTAGATGTACATTGATAATGACATGCTCCAATATACATTTATTCCAGTATTTTTATTTCCAGTATATCCATGCTCGTCAGTATTTTTTATTGCCAGTATTCATATCTGTCTTGTATTTCTTTACACTGTGTTATAGTTTTTTATCAATATCCATGGAACTGTTGTTAGAGGTGTATTTTGTTCCAATCCTGACTGGATATTTTTTCCAAACTGTGACATAGAGGACTTGTTTCCAGCATACTTAGAGATTGGATGTTATTGATTTCAGGTTAGACTATTTATTGTCATTTAGACTTGTCTTGTATTTTATTGCTTGCTTCGATATCTCATCGTGCTTTAGCTTATGTGATTGAGTATATTCCATATTATATTGTGATATTTGTGTCTCCTTATGGAGTTGGATATTCATGTGAGATTGATTAGATAGTTATATGACCTAGACAGTATTCTACCGCCGATGCTGCGGCGTAGGCTGGACGTACCCACGCTCTCGTGACCCTATACCGGGTACAGGTCGTGATAAATTTTTAGTGGTGGCCCATGCAGGTCAGACTTCGTAAGTTGTGCAATGTCGTGGTAGTGCGATAACTTAGTTGTACTACTGCAAACCTGTGATAAGATATATGACATAGGATACTAGGATAAAAGAGAATACTCAATCACAAATTTTTGAGAGATTCCTGGGACGACCCTTGAGAATCTTATTATAATTTCTAATTTAAATCTTTTTTCTTATTTTCGTCCGCTCTCGCTTGTTATTATTGAACTTGATTCTTGTTGATCAGTTATTGAATTAAAATCTTGGTTTCATTATTGAGTTTGATTCTTGTTGACCAGTTGTTAATTTAATTCTTGGTATTGTTGTTGAGTTAATTTCATATCGAGATGAATTTTATGGGCTAAATTTTATGGTATTATCTGATGACATATATTGATGAGGACAGTGAGAAAGGTAAAACGTCTACTTTGGTTATGGAACCTAGAGTTTATCGCAGCCATATTAGCTATCGTGGCGAGAACGTAGGAACCTGACTTGGATGTACATACTTTTGTTATGAAATTTAGAATTTCTCGCAGCCATACCGGTTGGCGTGGCGAAGATTCTAGATGACGTGATTATAGAGTTACATACGTTAGTTACGGAACCTGTCGTTTATCGCATCTATGCTTACTGGCGTGGCGAGGATTCTAAGTGTCATAATTTTGGACAAACGTGTATGATTATCAGGTTGTATCTTAAATTGGTTCTTAAAGTATCATCTTAAAACTTATCCACTTCTATTATTCCAGGACTTTGTTCCATCGCTTCTTTTCTTTGCTAGCAGTAGCGATACCTTCAGTCCTTAGCCCAGTTTCTTTTTTGAACTTCTTTCCATAGAGTTCTTGTTAGTGTGATAATTGGTGACTTGCAATTATGTTTGTGTCTTGTATTAGTGTTGACTGAGTGTGACTCGTGAGTTGTAAGTATTTCTTAGTAGGACATGTGAGAAGTAGGCATTAATCTAGAGTTAACCCGTAGCATAGTACCTTGTAGTAATAGTTCTATGACAGGTGTATTATAGTTAGTATTGACACTATAAGTAGAGGAGAGTATAGAGTATCAGTGATAGTTCCAAGAGTTAGTATCAGAGTCAGCATACCCATCCTGGATAGTCATGAAATTATATAATTTGATGATCTATGTAAATAATTAAGTATCAAGAAATTGTGTTAAATATTAATGGAGCATAATGTTCAATTTGATGATTGATACTTGGGTGTGTTAAGAGAGAAAAGGAAAAAGAAGAAATATACATGCATAAAAGGTATTAATGAGATGCCATGGGTTGAGACATATTAATATGGATCATGCAAGTTATAAAGTGTATCACAGACTAGTATGACAGTTTGTAAAAGATTTTAAGAGAAGATACGTATACATAAATCGAGATATGGAACCATATACCTGCCTTTGAGAGTGAAGTGAAACATGGGTGTTATAACTAGTGTGAATAATCATGAGTTCTAATAAGTTTGATGAGATGGTCTGATGATGAAGCTAGTGTTACCATACCAATAGTGCTAGTATTTCTATATCAAGGATTAGTTGAGAATTGTGCTAGTAACAGTAAGTACCTCGTATGATAATATTAGATTGATGTATCAGTTAATATGGATAGAAAATTATTGGAAGTGATAGTGCAAGTAATCTGAGCTGTACAAATTTTAGTACACAGTTGAGGGTTGTAGACAATTGGTGTATTTGTGTGTACCTTGAGTATTAGAGATTGTAAGTATTTATATGTATACTTGTGGATTTAAATTTATAATTTGAAGATTGGAAATGAATTTCAATTTTTAAAGAATTTTTGAGGAGTTAAGATTTTATGTTATTAAAATTTTTGAGGATTCAAATTCAATTCAATAAACATAGTCAAAGCTATAAAGATTTTAGAAGTGATTAAAAAATTTATTTCGATATTTGAGCATTTGACTTTTGAGGAAAGTATATGCATTTTATTTTAAATTGTTCAAGAAGTTAAATTTTGATGATCTTATTTCGAGGATTAAATTTTATGGTGGGTAAGAAATGTATAACAGTTTATGAATGGATGAAGTGCATGTGTAAAGATCTATTGGCTTGAGAATGCTAGAGATAGTACTGCAAACTGACTTGGGTATCCATCTAGAGTTGCATTAGAGGGAGTAGCACTTAGTGTGGTGTGTTGCACTTGGTGTGCACTTGAGTGATAAGAATAACTAGTATAAACAATTGTAGTAGGTAAGAGAGCCAGCAGTGGGTGTGCTTGTGGTAGAAATAGTGGTACCAAAGGATAAGGGTATCAACTTTGGATGCATCATTAAACCTATGTGTGTATTAGCAGGTTCTGTTATGTTCTGTTCTTTCCTCATGTTTCTTTTTCCGTCTTTTGATTGATTGATTGATCCCTTAGTACCATAGCTTGTATCCATGATTCTCTTGCTAGAATACCCTTACAGAGACTATAATACCATGACAAAAGAGACCATAACCATGCATGTTTCATCTAGATTGCATATTTCATCTAGATTGTGTATTTTATGACTATAGTTAGGATTTTTTTAGACTTTGATTGTTGGAAGTTTGACTATAGCGAAGATTAATGAAGAGGTTATGATTTGACAAAGAGAGACAATGTGCCTTAAATTTCGAGGATAAACATTAATTTAAATAAAGAATTGAGAATTTACTATGGCAGAATTGACGATTTTGTTAAATCATTGAATTTTATGAAAATTATGAAATGATTAAATTTATCATTAAATTTTAAGGAATTTAAGAAGGTTATCATTATATTTATTTGACTGCAAGATATAGATTTATTTTGAATATTGTAATTGAAGATTTTGCGAGTATTATATTATTTGAGCATTGTGTGGAAAAAGAATCGAGGAGTAAGATCATTAATGGATTAGTATTGAATTCAAATTTTGGGATAAGATTTTTTTAAATTTTATAAATATGCATTGACTATATTTCAATTAAAGGATTGGATAGTAAATTTTGTATTTAGTGATTTACTCAAACTTGAGGAGTAAGAGATGATTAATGGGCTAGTGTTAGAATACAAACTTTTTGGATGGGATTTTAAATTTTATAAATGTGCATTGAGTGGATTTAAAATTAGACGATTGAATATTAAATTTTGTTTTTAGTGATTAGCATAAAAAATTTTGAGGAGATTTTGATAAGAATGGAATTTGATTTTATATTTAAAGATTTTCAGGAATAAGATATTTACAGAATTTTAAGAAATATTGTGAAATAACAATATGGATTAGTTCATGATTATATAATTTGATGAATTTAATTTTGATGGTAATAAATAAATAAATAAAATAATTGAGAATTTTAAATTTCGAGGACAAAATTTTTTTAAGGTGGGTTGACTTGTAACCTCCGTATCTTGAAATTCGTGCTTAAATATTGTTATTAGGTTAATTTTGGGCTATTGGGATTTTTCCATAATTTTTAGTTAATTAAAAACTAGTAACCCTAATTTTCTAGGACTTTCAATAATTTATTTTAGGGGAAAATATAACTAAAAATATACCAAAATTTTATTTTGGGTTCTAAATAGTCAAATATATTTTATAGAATTTTTTGGGAATTTTTTGATTATTTGTATCATTTATTTTGAGTTTATTATGAAAAACTGAATTAAAAACGAATTTCTGAAAATAAAAACCCAAAAATGTAATTATTTCTGACCAGTTAGCCAACCGGGGCCCACCTGTCAGCCTCCTGCAGCGAACTGGGCTGGGCCCGCCTGTCTGTGACCGCGGGGTGGGTGCGGGTGAAGTCGAGTCGACCTCGAGCCGAGCCGAGTCAGAGTTCGACTCGGACTCAGCTGAGCCGAGCAACGTCAGTGCCTGACCGTTCGATCTGAGTGGGCTGCCACGTGGCGCTCTCCGAGCCGGGGCTGCTCTCTCTCTCCTCTATATATATAATAGTTTAAGTTATTAATTTTTAGGGTTTTCTTTGAGCCGAATTTTGGAGAATTGCCATCTAGGGTTCCTTCATCTTCCAAAAGCCATTGCGCATAGCTCCGGACTCTAAACGAGACCAAGTTTCTTTCATTAGAACAATATTGAGGTTAGCTTTCTGGTTATATAAATTGTTTTACTAAATTATGAGTATTAAATTCTAGAAAATTCGTACATGTCCAAAAATAGACGTATTTTAATATTTTTGTGGTTTCGGGAGAACTAGGAGTCAGAATCACGAACCGTTTAAAGTTTCGGAAAGCTAATGTCGAGATCATTGACATATTTTTTTCCTAAAATTTAATACGAAATATTTACATACTGTTAATTCTGTAGAACTTCTAGGTTAGAATTTAACCATCGGTGCACGATACGAAATTTATATGAGCCATAATTCCCAAACAAATTTGAATTCGAATGAGCTGTAAATTCTAGCATGTTTTTGATGCTGAAATCTACAGGAAATCATACATAAAAGTCGAGTTAGTGTCGATTAATTTTTTGGTCAACAGATCGCCTCGATTTGCGTGCCATGAGTCACGAGTTGATAAAATTCAGTTCCTTTGGACAAAATTTAGGCATTAACCTAAAAATCAGAATAATAAGATTAAAATAGGAATTTAGAGTAATTATTCCAGAGTTAAATAAATTAAAATAATTTATCTTTTGACATGGTAAATTCATAATACATAGGCTATTTGGACTGTGACTTGGATTATGACTCGTACCAACAGCATGACCCCAGGCGAGTACATTCTCTGACAGTTTCTATTATGTTGATTATATCTATAACTCTTGTTGTATAGCGTACATGACTCTGACACTGTTGTTTACACGAGTTGGCATCATTGAGACCTGTCACGAGGAGTCGTGATTGGAATCCATCGTGCTAGCTGGGGATAAATGGGGAAATATTAGTAGATTATGTGATCATACCCAACTTTACATGCATTATAGCTCACCCACACCTCACGTCGGTGTAGCCTTACGATTACATGCCTTATCGTTGTTACATGTGGTTAGCCTGACCTGTTAGGGATGATCGCTAATCAATGTAATAAGTCATATAGTCCCAAGCCGATCACATGATATGCTGATGTTTCACATACTTAGTTAGATGATTCTTGACATGTATCTCTAGTATATATTGATCTAGCATATCTACATGTTCTAGTTATTATTCTTGTACACTCTCATATACCAGTTCATTGTCCTTGCATGTACTTGTATGTCTATTTCACTACTAGATGTACATTGAAGATGACATGCTCCAATATCCATTTATTCCAGTATTTCTATTTCTAGTATATCCATGCTCGTCAGTATTTCTTATTGCTAGTATTTATATCTGTCTTGTATTTCTATACACTGTGTTATAGTTTTTGTCAATATGCATGGAACTGCTGTTAGAGGTGTATTTCGTTCCAATCCTGACTGGATATTTTTTTCCAGACTGTGACATAGAGGACTTGTTTCCAGCATACTTGGAGATTGGATGTTATTGATTGCAGGTTAGACTATTTATTGTCATTTAGATTTGTCTTGTATTTTATTGCTTGCTTCGATATCTTATCGTGTTTTAGCTTATGTGATTGAGTATATTCCATATTATATTGTGATATTTGTGTCTCCTTATGGAATTGGATATTCATGTGAGATTGATTAGATAGTTACATGACCTAGACAGCGTTCTATCGCCGATGCTGCGGCATAGGCTGGACGTACCCACGCTCTCGTGACCCTAT